>OX578135.1:99490482-99755295 GCA_951213105.1 Amaurobius ferox
TTATTTTAGAACATTAAAAAAATATAATTCAAATTCTCTTTACCATGAAAAACTCAAAGAATGAATATTAATGCTGGCAACACAAGAGAACAGCATTTTTGGCGCGAAATTTCATGATTCAAGTCTCTAGGATGAAATCAGTTTAACTCAGAGCAGGGGATGAAGACAACTACCTGACATAAAGCAATGATGAAACATAAACTCTCAAGCACTGAAATAAAAAGCAAACGCCTTACACAAAAATTTCAAAACACGGGTATACGTTAAGTTTAATGATATCTTTCCTTAAATGGGAAAAGTTTTTACTCTTAAGAAGATAAAGTATGATATTTTGTGTTCATGTTTAATGACGTATAACGTCTGGTTTAGAATTTAGAGTATGTCTAAGACAACTTTAAAGATAATGCTTTCAGAAATAAACTTTGTCCTTACAAATTATGGATAAGTGACTTTTAAAAGAAGAATCGTGTTAACTCCTTCTGATACGTTTAACTTATAAAAGTATCTTATTTGAATTATAATTTATGACACACTTGCATATATACCCCATGTAGTTTGCAAGTTAATCTATATGCAAATTAAATGAACATTATTAATTTTTATATTCTTAAAAATGATCCATTAAAAAGAGTTAATTGTTTTATAAAAATAAGATTCGTCGTTATCGTTATACAAATTTATTTTCACAGACAAATTAAGAATAAAATAGTTTAGTCCCTTCTGTAAACTAATTTACAGTAATATGAAGTCTGTCAACGTACCAAAGTGAAGACTATGAAATAGTAGTAAAAAATATCCCCATACTTTTTTTTTCTTGTTGCAAAGGTCTATTTATTCTGTAATATATTAATTTGAATATTTTCACCTTAATAGAAAGGATGATTCAATAAGCTTAACAGATGATTTAATGAGGAGTTGTAAAAATCAATAATTCACGCAATCCCATTTCATCTCGTTGCAACAACTAATAAAACACATTAGAATTCCACGAATTTGTCTCCTTGTGTCATTATATAGGACACCCCCTATGGCTAACATAGGGAGACTATGCGAGTGATCTCGTGTCCCCCCTTTTGGGAGGATAGGGTCCCATCTTGTCCCCTTATGTAGGTAGGGGAAAAGGTCAATTAGAAAGTTGTAGAGCTAGTCAAATTTACCACACAAATATTTTAGTTCCATAACAAAAAATGGAAATGAACCGGGCAGCCTCTCCACAGAAAATCAAATCATCGGGAAGAAACAACCGATTATGTGAAGACAACAGTATATGCATGCATAACAATTTTCTTTCGCAGTCATCCTATTAGGAAACTTGTAAGCAAATGTAATGAAATTGTATAAGTAGCAAAGCTTTCGATTCCCGTCACTGTTTCACGAAGTGTTGGTCTACCTCCTCCGCATGTCATTTGTGTAATCAGCATAAAGTCAGACATTTCAACTTTATGTAAATCTGTCCAGGACACAGTGAATAAGACAGCGTTTTGCTTTATTTTTCGCATTTAGAGCGTCCCCTTTCATATTTTGTTATTAAACTAAAACATTTTTGTACTGAATTTAACTCACTCCACAACATTCTATTTGACTTTTCCCCTTATCTTCAAATGGGACAGAGATGGGTCCCTAACCCCCTAAAAACGGAGGATACTCTCATACCAGAATCCATTTTTTATAACTTTTTATTTCAAATTTTACAGTACAATTTTTGAAAAATCGGTATTTCCAAATGATTCAGTTATAGCGTGTTACCCTTCAATTTGAAGGGCTTGAAAATATTTTTCGATTGGTACCACACTTAAATATGTGCCCCAGGCAGGGGCTAACATAACTGTTAAAAAAACATAAAATTTCGAATAAATTTCGAAGATAAAATTCTATCTAGTTCTGGATTTTTTTTATACCAAAGCCGGATATAAAGTTTGATGAAAATCCATTCATATCTGTGGCTGCTATAGTGTACACAGGAAATTGCCCACAGACAGACGGACGGACATCACTCTAAAAATAGTTAAAACGTGGTCTTAAAACATATATTGGCATCAAAATCTCGATTCGAAAATTTTCGTGAAAGCGATACTTTCTCTATTGCATACCATGAGAAAGTAAAAATAAGAAATATGTATAATCATTCGCAATAAAACGAGAGTATATTTTACACTGCGTGTTAATAAATATTAATAGGCCATTAAACATCGGTCAACTCTCAACTCACCCTGTCACCTTAGCATCACATCTGAAGCACGACACCCCTTTAATAATTCTACTCTCGCAGCATTTTTGGAACAGTAACAGCAGAACAAAACAAAACATTCTTCAAGTAAAAGTCTAATTTGTCGCCCGGAGGCATGAAAAACATCTCAACCCGACGAGAGGGGGCAAAACAAGCGAAAAAAAAATAAAACGGAAGCTTGGCAGAACGAATGAAGCAAATGTTTTCTGCTAGAATAAAGAAAAGATATTTAGAAATTGGATTCTGACGGTCCCAAACAAAGGCAAGGGGGAAATATTTATAGCCCGGAATGTTAAGGAATATCACCCCCCATGCCGTGATGCCACCTGTAAAGGAATTTCTCTCGTCTTGTCTTGTTATTCTAGTTGGGAAAGATAAAGAAGCAATTTGGACAAGGTATTAGACGGTGAAGGAATTTAGAAATATTATGGAGTGATGCTTTGTAAGCACATGGAATCTGAAGATTTGATAAATGTGAATAGCAGTAAGCCATTTAATTTTGTTTTGTTAGAAGACAAAAAGTGAAACACGAAATTTTGAACCTTTATCATAGAAGAAAAGTATACCGTTATATACAGAAAATACAAAGGAAAGAAATATATGAGCTGTATAGGTTTAAATGGAAACTTACTTATAATACAAGATATATATTAAAATTAAGTGGTTGGAAGACACATAAAAATAAGTTAATAAATCCATTGTTTTTGAAGGGATAGATTCTGAATATTTCTCCACAGATTATTTTGCCATATAGTCTCTATTTGGACCAACAATTCACCCGTGGTAACGGTTTGCATTATTGTATGGGCAACTACGAATAAATCAGACTTGTCCCATGGATAAGAAATCTAGTCAGTGCTAAGGTCAGAGACAATGCTGTACATTACGTGTAGGAATGAAATATTCGGCGTAAATAATTGAAATATTGGATATTGTTCTATTGAGAGACCGAATCAAGGATCGCCTTAAGGAAAAGTAGCGTTTGCGCTTCCATAACGCCTGCGATACACTACTGGCTGTTCATGGTACTTGCATGGTCATGCATATAACTAAAAAACGTGAATTAAAAAAAGAAAACTATCATATTTGGTGTCCAACCCGTATTACACTAGCATAATGCATAATGGTTCATTAGTGTTGCTTGACAATGATGAGTCTGTGCATGAGGGTTAACAGGGACACCTCGGAGAACATGACCAGTTATCGATTAATGCCATCTTTCTCTGCATCACTGAAACCGATGACGTTTATAGATTAACGTTATATATTGCAGCTACGAATAACCGGATACAAGTACTCTCAAGAGTCGCAAGGGGTGTTGAACATTCTTGTTGGCATTTCAGGGAATGCAACGGTTTTTCACTGTTGTGCTCATGTTGGGGACGTGCGATACACACACACCTTGTGCTTTATAAGTCAGTCGTTTATCTCCGTTATGTGTTGCTCCAGTTCTGGCCCTTGATGCATTCTACTCTGTTTTGCTGCTGTGTGAGAATCTTTGTGATTGCATAGTGTTCCATTTGAGCGGTAATTTCGAGGAGGATTTGTTTCCCACCAGTCTAACTATCCTGCCTCGCTCGTGTTTTGTAAGTAAGGAATGATTGGTAATGAAAGGTAACTCCTTTGTATTTTATGGCATTACCTTATGGGAAATTGAAAGAAAAATAAAATCCAAGGTGTTATACCTTTTATAAGCAAAACTTATGCCAATTGAAGTTATGAAAGGTAAGGAATGATTGGTAACGAAAAGTAACTCCTTGGTATTTGCTTTCAATTTTATTTCATTCAGGTGTTCCAAAACTAACAAATATGAAAAAAAAATATTAAGTGATTCAAAGTTGCATGCTGCCATCGTTGATAAAATTAAATAACATTAATGTGTAACAATAAAATGAATTAAATCAAATAAAATAGAACAAAATTAACAAGCCATACCGCAGGATCAAAGGCCAAAAAAATATCTCAACAATTCCCTATTAAGCTTCTAATTTCAAGAAATTAAACACCATCAAATTAAACTAGAAATTACCCAAAACTAAAAAAAAAAAAAACGCAACATCATGGTGTCCAAACTTCCAAAACCCGGCAGGTCAAATACAATGACAGGGCTCGGAAAAAGATCCATTGGCAAAAATATGAGTCAAACCTGTGAATTGTGGCTCCAATTTCAACATCAAGACCACAGAGGATGCTAACCTGGATAATAAAAGGCAGATAACACTAAGATAGTCGTTTAAATCGGCGGATGTAGATTCAGAAGGAAGAGATTACGGGTACAGGGACAACTTAGATGAGAATAAGTTGGAATCTTCTCCCAGTAGCTCAGTGGTTAGAGTATCGACTATCCAGTTCGAAGATCCGAGGTTCGTTCACCGGCTCAGATAGTAAAACCCTTACAATAGCGCCCAAACAAATTCACCCTGTAGTCTAGATGCAATGATGATGAATGTCAATAGATTTAGCGAATTATAACACCGGTTTCAACATCAGGACCGCACATGATGCTACCCTGGATGAAAGGAAAGAGAGAGAATACGAAGGTGGCATTCAAATCAGCAGTTGCATGTTGATTGGACTTCGTAGGGAGGGAATTAAAGGATCCGCTTCAACGAAAATAATTTATAATGCTGACCCATAGCTCAGTGTTTAGAGTATTAGCTTGTCAGTTCGAAGATCCGCAGTTCGATCCCCGTCTGGGGAAGTACTCTTACACCTATTTAATCCAACTTGCTGTTAAGTTCTCACAAATAATTACGCAAGATTATTACACAAGATAATCACACAAGATTATTACGTAAGATAGTACACACTATAAAATATACTATTAAAATATATCTCTCTCACTAACGGAATACATCAACATATCTATCCCAGATTATCCATATATCACTTTTATAATATATCAAATCTAACAGCAATTCTCATATAGCTATCATAAATACATCCAACCAGTAATGTATCGCTCAGAATATATATATCGTAACGTATCAATTCTAATATATCTACCTTAATCTATCTGTCATTATATATCTATGTACAGCTCTACAAAGTAAACTATCGCAATTCAGAAACTGAGCACAGAATCCAACTATTTAGTTCTATTTGATCTAAATGTCATTCTGTACCCTAAATAATCGGTGGAGACGGCATCAACAAATATGTGTCGAATTTTCTGGTTGAGGGAATAACAAACATCTTAGAGGTAAAAAGAAAAAATATCAGACAAGGGTGAGCTAGCTGATGCAACAAAGAAAGCAAGACATTTTTATCCATCAAGCCTCAAAGGGGAAATGGTGAACAGAAATTATATTATAGTGTCACATTAAAAGAGTGATAAACAAAACATACGTCGGAACTGGAGAAGTGTTGACATTTTGGTAATTTACTAATTAGTTTAAACTATGTATCTACTAAGAAGTCGTAAGGCGTTACATAAAAGAAATATTTTAAAATAACAAAATATTTTGAAATGAACGTGCCATTATCGTTGAGTAACTTGATATAAAATAAATAACCCAGCTGGATATTAAAACAAGAAAGATCAATCACTCATACAGCATTGATTACAAAACACTTTCTAACTGAAAGGCAATTTTATTTAAACAGCTCTAAAATGCAATACATTCAGCGGTGATATTTTTTAAATTCTTACAGTTCTACAATGAGTATATTATAGTATTTGAAAACTTAAAACTTCATCGAAATATAAATCGTCTGGCTCACTATCTGGGCCAATCCTCAAGTGAGAACGGTTGCATGGAATTCATAAAATTTTGTGGGTAACCTTAAAATAGCCCCACTTTCAATTCAGTCTATGTTTACAGTTAACAGGACCAGGGGTTTTCGTGATATTAATAAACAAGGAAGATCAATCATGCATAAAGAATTGATTATGAAACACATTCCAACTGAAATGCAATTTTATTTAAACATCTCTAAAATGCGACGCATTCAGCGGTGATGTATTTAAAATTATCACAATATTACAATAATTTATTATATTTGAAAACTTAAAACCATGCAGGTAAAAGTACTGTCTAACTCCATGCTTAAAACTTCATCGAAAAAGGCAATACTATATAAAATTGTCTGCTTCTCTATGTAAAATCAATGAATGTTTCATTCATGTCAGCTATATTCCAGACTCCAGAGATAAAAAATTTTGCGTTAAAGAAATTCAGCAATTCTTATACAATTCATCTTACAGCATGACGTGTATACATTCTCCATTAGTAAAAATTAGGCTTCCTTGTAGAAATAATAAACGTTTGACGATCATTTAAACTGAAAAATTTTTCAATTGATTTGCGCAGTATATAGATGCACAGAAAAAAAAAGTAAAAAAGAAATCGGTTTTAGAACGGATGCAACGCTAAATATAAATTGAAACGGACTTTAAAAATCACGATTTTGACACAAGATGGATGCCATATTTATTTTGAAGTGAGTCACATAATCTCTTCAGATATCATGAGTGTAATTATTATTTCAATTTTTATATAAAAAACTACCCAACATATTTTGCTGAATTTTTTTTACACATTTAATATTATAATTTGAATATTTCTTAAAATTTTGGAAGCAATTTGTTAATTTTAACTTTTCTTAAAAAATGTTCGAAAAATCAAGTCCCACAGGGTTCAATCAATGTATTTCATTTTTTCGACCCGGGTTCAATCCAAAACCTAATTTTGTGATATTATTCATTTACATTCCGGTATGTCCCACAGACCGTCTCAACAACATACTAAAATTTCATTTTGATAAAGTCATTTTTACCGCGTTATCGTGCAAACGGACAGGCAGACAGACAGAATGACCAATGTCATAAACACTTTTCAAATATGTTGGAAAGTGTTTAAAAAGCATAGCCGGGAATAAAAAATCCATCTTCTGGGATGTAAAGGTGATTAGAAATTGTATTTTCGCACTGAATCAAAGGAAAAAGCATAAAGTGTATGATTACAATAGATGCACATCACTATCATAGCATATAAAACTGTAGTATTTTTAATTTACCGTTTGGTACGCATTATTCGAAAAATGCATACTAAAATGTATCATTGTCATAATTTATCTATCAACAACACTAACGTTATGAATCCATATAATATCATTGTATTATATCTCCACTGTTATTACCTATAACAAAAAAGATCAACGCAATGATTATGACACAACTGCAATGCAATTTTATTTAAACATCTCTAAATTCTGATACATTCAGCGGTGATATATTTTTTTAATTATCTCAGTACTACAATAATTCATTTTACTTAAAATCTTAAAACCATGGAGGTAAAAGTATTTTCTAATTCCATGCTTAAAACTTCGTCGTGAAAGGCAATGTTATAAAATCGTCTGCTTCTCTATGTAAAATTAATGAATATTTCATTCATATTACCTATATTCCAGACTTCAGAGTTAAATAATTCTGCGTTAAAAATTTCAGAAATTCTTATACAACTCTTCTTACAGCCTGATTTGTTTACATTCTGCATTAGTTAAAATTAGGCTTCGTTGCAGAAATAATCAAAGTTTGATGATTACTCTAATAGTAATAGTGTTAATGTTTTGGATTTAAATCTAATTATTGAATCAACTAATGGGATATTTACTAATTTACATGATAAAAATTACTATTTTCATTTTAATATTAATAAAATATTACTATTTAATTCCTGTAACTCTATTCAATTGTTTAGAAATATTATAATCAATTATTCAAAATTTATAGATTATCAGATAAAATATTTCATACTTTGCACATTAAACCTAAATAATACCTGTATATTATATAAATATCCTGTATATTTAGTAAATGGTATAGTTAATAAGTTTAAATTAGTTGAATATTTTTACATATCCTCCTTACTATCTTATATTAGCTAATTATCAACACTCTCTTGTATTAGCATTACAATGTATTTACATCCTCTTAAGACACTTGCTTCCTTGCTTTGATTATTTTTCGCGTCCATTTATTACGTATTGCTTTAACAGGTAAATTTATAACATTGTATACTTATTTGCAATACTGTTACTTATATCTCACGATTGGCAATAGTTGATCTCCACTTTTATCTCCTGCGAATGGCAACAGAGGCTTTGTAGGTCAAGTAGACGGAGTTCATAGATATTATCTATCTCCGTTTTCAGAAACAATCTTTTTTTGGTCATTTTGAATAGATACTAGGCCCTGAAAAAGAATATGTTCAAAATTATTACCCTTTTAAGCCTAGTGCGTTTCACGTGTTTGGCTTTAATGCTTGGTCATTTTATGTTTTTCAATTTTCTAAACCTCACAATTGATATTTGTTGATTATATATAGCTTGTTGATGACTGGATATATGTATTTTATTCTTCCCTTGATTAATGAATTTCTATGACTTACATTTTTATACGTAGCTATCTTATATTTTAAGTTATGTTATGGTTATATGAGTTGCTACTTATCTTTAATCTATCATTGGAATTTCATATAATATTTTTATTATATATATATATATATATATATACATATATATATATATATATATATATATATATATATATATATATATATATATATATTCAAAAGTTCGGAGCAAAAGTCAAACGCTATAAAAAAATATCTATGGGTCGGAGAGACATGCGGTTTGCAGATAAATATTCACCGTGGTGGGGTATTTTGTATGGTATGAAAAAGTAGTTCAAAGCCGATGTGGTGGCCGAGCGGTCAAAGAGGCAGGCGTTTCCTCGTGATGGCTCGGCTGCCAGATTGCGGGTTCGAGTCCCGCCTGCGGGCATGGATGTTGTAATGTCTTATTTTTGGGGCAGAAGTCAGACTTCTACCTTCGGGTGCCCCGGGTCATTAGACTAAACAGAAGCAGTGCACTCATTCTTCCTTAAATGTAATGTTAGGGACACGACAACAACAACAAGTAGTTCAAAATCTCGACATTAGGGAGCGCTGCTGCAAAGAAAGCAATGCGAGGTAATGATTGTGAAATGAGATATTTTAATTCAGCATGATTTACAGCTGCAAGTGCTCAATGTATCCACCACCACATTTCAGTATTGAGTGCAGTCGCGGTATTACGGCTGATACAGCATGGAACAGCATATCAACGGAAATGGCTGCTGCCTTCCTGCCGTAAGGCGTCTTTCAGTGCTGGTAAGGACTAGGGATTTTCTCTATAAACCAGTGATTTTAGGTAACCCCAACAACCTGAAATCCCAGGATGTGAGATCTAGGGATCCTGCAGGCCATTCATGTGTGCTATGCCTACTCAGTAGGCGATCGGCGTCAAACGTTGACCGTAGCAACTCCATGACTTGACGTGCCTTGTGGAGTGGTATTCAATAGTGTTTTTGTCCGATCCTAATTTTGCGTGAGCAAGATGCATACGCCACCTCCATAACTTTATCTGTAGCAGCGCCCCCTAGTATTGAGATGTTGAACTAATATTTTTTTTCATGCTCTACAAAATCCCCCACCAGGGTGAATATTAATTTGCAAACCACATGTATATCCGACCTATAGATATTTCTTTTTTATCACGTTTTATTTTGCTCCGAACTTTTAATCACCCTGTATATATATACACACACACACACATATATATATATATATATATATATATATATATATATATATATATAAATTCCCAAAAAGGACAAGTAGCAATGTACTCGTACAGATTCTAGATGTGTGACAGAAGTACCGGCCGGGGGAAGTTGCGACCCCCAGCACTCCGGTTAAAGCTTTTTCCGCCATGGCAAACGCTCCCGGTAACCGATACTCCCTACACGATTTCCTTCATGACCCTTTATAAATCCGTAAAAATACATACATATACAATTTCAATAACATGTAAAATCTAAAAGTTTACTTTTCTACGCTAAAACTATCCATGAAGCATTCTGTAAAAATATAACAAATAATTTAAAATACAAAATTCTTAAGACTAATGAAATCCCAGTCTGAGAGGATTTTACATGTTATTGAAATTTTATATGTATGTATTTTTACGGATTTATAAAGGGTCATGAAGGAAATCGTGTAGGGAGTATCGGTTACCGGGAGCGTTTGCCATGGCGGAAAAAGCTTTAACCGGAGTGCTGGGGGTCGCAACTCCCCCCGGCCGGTACTTCTGTCACACATCTAGAATCTGTACGAGTACATTGCTACTTGTCCTTTTTGGGAATTTATATAGGAATACACATGTAAATATTGCAGCATAGCGCTTTACAAGATGTATTATAAATTATTTTTTGCTTTTAGCTTTTTAATCTGTTCACTAAAATTGAAAATAAATTTTTCAAGTTTTATAATGTATATATATATATATATATATATATATATATATATATATATATATATATATATATATATATATATATATATATATATATATATATATACCTATTATGTGTCTATATCATATAATGTATTTTTTGTAATACATCAGTCAATACTTCTACAGAATTATAAAGAAAATACTATTTCCAAATTTAGAAAGTATGTCCTATTTCGGTTCTCTAAATCTGCATTTAAATCTTCACTCTAAACAATCGGCATGGTAGGCATCTACAAATATTCGTTTAATTTTCTGCCTGAGGAATAAACAAACATCTAGGAGGGAAAAAACAATCAAAGGGTAGGAAAAGAAAAGTCCTTTACGCACTGAAGGATAAGGTGCTCAGAAATTGGATTCTGGACGCTGAATTGAAAAGAAAAAGGGAGTTAAAGGCCGTAACTGTAGGAGTATTAACTTATAGGGAATTAAATAATTAGTTTAAATTAGCTTTTAAGGGTAACATATAATTAAGTAAAACAATTACAGCTTTATAAAATATTCGATTAAGATATATTTGCAGCCCTATTAGCTAATATTATATCATGATTTATCCTTATTACTATCGTACTACAACTACGTATAAATGTTTAATACGTATGTACGTATAAATATTTAATAACTGTTCTAATGATATTTCAATATCATATTATAACTCTAATATAGTTTCCTACAATATCTGTGCCGAATATATTAATGCAAGAATTAATAGTTAATGTCATTCATTAAGATGCAGTGAAAATGATCGAAAGTCAAGGTTTACATCATAATTAGCCTCGTAATAGTGTTTATATAATCGTATGCATTCGACAAATAACTCAACTTTTTCGTAGTTCGGTGTCCACCTATAAAAAAAAAACCTAGTCACACCTATAAAAAAAATAATAAACATTAAACATAACTACTGATTGAAGACGTTTTTTCTAACTTAATTATTTATTAAAAAACATATTATTTTCAATAAAATTTTCTATTTATAATTTATCGATCATTATTAAATTTTCAATTACACTTTTATAGTTTTTAATAAATGTTGGTTTACTTTAAATTGAAAGCAGGTGTGATGACAGATATGATTAGTAAGTGTCTTTAGAGTCAATTTATTATTAAAATGAAAAGCCCTCACGAACGATAAAGGGGTACTTGTTTGCAGAAGCTTACTAGTTGCAGAGTTACAAGAGGAGGCATTTTGGGCCAAAGTCATTGTTTGCAATTTGTGTCTATACTCATCTCCCAATTTATCTTCTTTATAATTATACCATAAAAACTTTTATACGACGTTGGATTCATGACTACCATTTTGCTTTAAACTCTTATAACGAGCTTATTTTGAACTCATCTGGAAATTGGGACCCTTCTACCATTTCTGCACTGATATCTGCTCTGCTTAAACTTCTCTAGTAAACTTCCCCAACTCTTGCTGCTGGTTCCGCCCTATTTAATAAAAAATAATTACAGTAATGTTTCAAGAGCGACCGCCAACCTGAATGCACGTCTCACAGCGGCAATGATTAGCGAACTCTCCCGAACAGACCAGACATGTCGCGAACATCAGCAGCAGCGGCCGAAATTCTGGCGACGAGTTCCTCTTCAGATTCAAAGGGAGTGTCATAGACGAGAATCTTTTTATATCCCCAGGAAAAAAAAGTCAAGACATGACAGATCGGGCGATCCAAGCTATAGGACCACCTCTCGCAATCCATCGTCCTCATATATATATATATATATATAGATATATATATATATATATATATATATATATATATATATATATATATATATATATATATATATATATATATAATGAACGAACTATCCAAAATCAGACACCAAGACATCATGTTATTTATTTTTGTGTGTGCGTGTATAGTATAATTAAATCCAGGTCTTTAACAATCAGCAAGGAGTAACAACTACATCTTGTAGCAACATTTGCATGAAATGAAATCTGAGTGGAACAGATTTACTGTTTTCAACGGAAATTAATTTTGGGCCCCGTTGTACAGGATCGAATACTTAACATGCAAATTTGTTAAAGAAGAAAACTATTCTGAGATCCTGTTCCATTTTCTAAATATTGTTCTTTACATCTTTGAATAACGGGATTTGTGTCAAAATAATTTAGCATGCTCATTATCATCTGAGCATGACACCATTTGGTTTCAAGTTTCAAGTCAAAAAGTGCAAGCAGGATATGTGAAGCAACTAAGAGTCGCTTCACTGTAATGGACGCTAAAAATTTCATCAGCGGTATGCGGGTCTAAATTAATAACCTATATTGCTACTGATTAGAAGTAAATGCTTCTATTATATAATCTCTAAAATCCTTGAGTTTTGTGTTCTCTCATGCGGGGCCTGACTAACGCGGGATCATACGGAGTAGATGCATCAGGCCCCATCCGTTAGAAAAGAATTGCAACATTGAAAGCAATTTCATCATTGAGAAATTAACGATTACTTTCTGAAAAAAAATTATGCCATTGAAGTAGGCTTGCTCAGCGAAAAGATTCATTTTGGGGATATATAAGACAGTACTAATTAAAGATGTAGAGCATGTTGGCTCCTTGGCTATGATAAGAGTTGCAAGTAATTTAAATTCTATTTAAATGTGTAAAAGCTTCATTTTTTATCCCATTTTCCAGAATGCCGTTATGTTTCTGATAAAATATTTCTATTCATTTCATATATGTCAAGAGGGCCCCCGAAGAAATGTCTGCCCGGAGCCTCAGTTAGGCTGAGTCTGGCCCTGTTCTTGTGCGGTGACATGATTGATACTCATAGCATGTCATAATTTTTTAAAACTCTATGTTTAACCAATAGTCCAAATCACTTAAATTATATTACTCCGAATTCAATATGTATACTTTTACAGCATCTTTAGGTGGCCCTTGTTTTTATTTCTATTTGTTGCTCTTAGATTGTTCAAAATAAAGTTGCTTATTTAAAATATTTCGCTATACAAATTGAATTTGCGTTAAAACATACGGTGCTACAAGAAACCACAATACTGACGCTACGCAATAGCTCTCTAAAACATGGTTTTGATGAGTAGTCCAAGCTAGTTTCGTGCTCTAAACCGACCGCTTATTAGCTAGGGGGGGCATGATAGTCATAGAATTGTGAGCGGCTCTTTCACGTGGCCTGAATAGGGGTCGCCAGGTGCACCTGTCACACATTCAAGGAGCCCCTTAGACACGCAATTAACTCTGAAGCCGAAAGCCTCTTCGTATTACGCAAGAGAGGAGGGAGTCCTTTCATTATTGTGGAAGTACGTTCTCTGTGCACCATTAAGCTTTTTGAAGCATTTCAGGAAGTGGCGATCGTGGGGATCGTTTATAGTGAGGTTTTGGCTACTGGATTGTATCCATACTACATATGTAGAAGAAATTAAGTTCTTTAAAATACTATCTCGAGGTTTATAAATTTCCGAGCAGTTGCGAGTTGAAAATCGTTAGCATATATAGCTGTAGAGATATAGATTGAGTATAAAGTTATATTTGACATTTATTTAAAACTAATATATATACTCGACGTTGCTCTTGAATTAAAAAATGAGCAAATTCCAGTAGTATTCTAAATTATATCGTTCTTCTAAATATTCTGCTTAAATATTTAACCTAATTCCCCTAAAAAGAAATGTAAGAGTCTTTGTTCCTGCTACATAAAACTATTTACACAAGCAGACAGGCTTCTGAAGAACCAAACATTCTTCTCTTTTTTTAACATGATTGGCAAAAGATACAACATTTGGTTAGCATACGCCAAAATGAAGACACTCAAATGGTAGCCGAAGATACACCCGCACCATTTTTATCCTGTTTTACAATAGAAAATACCAAAATTTGACAAATCTTTCCAGAAATAAAACAGATGATCTAATAATTTCATAACATCAATAATTCCCGTAATCTTATATCCCAAAGCCTTAACCTATACCACCCAATCAAGCATATTATGCCATTTATTTATAAAATTTATTTTTTCTATCAATTGCTTTATTATTTAAATCGTATAAATTAAATGAAAATCGTCTGCGATATAAACGCATTTGATTTAATTCCTTTGCTTGGCAACACGATAGAATGTTTTTCAAATACAGTTTCGGAAAATAATTTCCTGCATAATGACTCTTCTCATTTTTCGTTTGTTATTACTTATCTCGACAGCCCTTCGTCTTAAAGCATTTGGTATCATTTGAGTAAGAACTAATTATATGTTCTTTCATAAGTAACTTGTTACTTGCGATATCCAAGTTGCCCTAATATAATTTGAATAATTTGTACTCTCCGAAGTCTGCAGCGTTTAGAAATATTTAAAAATCAGAAATACGTTATAAAAGTATGTAATCATGTTTTAAAATATCACACAAATAGCTGTTTTATCTGTAACTTTTTATTTAAATGCAAATGACGGATTTCTTCCATAGGAGACTAACATAACACGTTGTTTTTAAGATATTACTCATTTTTAATCAAATTATACATATTCTCAATAAATAAATATACTCACTGTTTTCAAATGGGTGATTTTTGAAGTAATTAGAAAAATTAATGAATCCCATATTATTCAGAAGTAATCAAAAATCCATTCTCGAGATAATGTATTTTCACTCTTCGTGAAATATAATATCTTTCATAGGAATCAAACAATTTTTATGAAAATAACTTACAAAACATCCTTGAAAAAAGCAATTATATGTCATATATCTCATATATATCATATGCCATATATACCATAAGTCATATATGCCATGTGTCATATATATCATGTTATATATCATATGTAATATCATATATATTATATATATTTCATAAATCATGTCATATCATTGGTCTCGACAATTGTTTCGAGGGGGTTACTAGCCCCCTTCTTCAGGCCAATAGAAATAACCGCTAAAAATGAACTGCTATAAACTGACATATGAATGTTGTCTTCAAGGGAGTTGCTCAAGTTATTTTCTTACAAGCAGAAGTTTTTTTATTGCAAATTTTTATGAAATGCAATATCATTAAATCAACAACAACCCTAACGATTTTCACTGAGACAGAGTCATAAGAAGAGTTCAAATTTTTTGTTGTTCTTGAAAATCAAAATTCACGAAAATCATGTATTGGAGATTTTTGTGAAACTTTTTGACTCTATTAGACTAAATCACATACCAATCCCTTTGCACGGGGAAGCACCGTAATCATATTCCGCTGTTTAAATCACCATTTTGATCAGATAGACGCAGCCTCTTTCGAGCTCTATAAACGATCCGTTATTAGCAAGGGTGCCATGCTACTCATAGAGGAGTGTGCGGCCCTTTCACGGGCCCTAGATGTGGCCGTCAGGTGCATCTGCCCGTCACACATTCAATGGGCCCTAACTCGAAGCCTTTCTGTTTTGCTGAAGAAGAGATCCTTCGTTATATGGAAGTTCATGTTGTGGATCATTAAGTTTCTCAGAACGGCCGCGTGGAGGGGGTCGATCATTATTAGCGAGGTTTGAAAGAGTTCTGATTTACAAGCTGAAGATGTGAAATCATTGAGGTTAGTAAAAGTGCGTTTTAATGCATTTTTACTCACGATTAAGAAATGTATATGCATAGCATGTGAAGGATGGATGTAATATTATGGAAATGCAATCATATTCTGCTGTCTAAAACACGGTTTTAATCAGGCAGCCCCAGTCTCTTTCGTGCTCCATATACGATCTGTTATTAGCAAGGATGCCATGCTACTCATAGAGGAGTGTGCAGCGCTTTAACGGGTCCTCGATGTGATCGTCAGGTACATCTGCCAGTCACACATCCAATGGGTCCTAACTCCGAATTATTTCTACCTTGCTGAAGAGAGGGAATCTTTGTTATATGGAAGTTCATTGCGTGGATCATTAAGATTCTCATAACGACCGAAGACGGGGGAGGGGGGAGATCATTAGTAGTCAGGTTTGAAAGAATTTTGATTTATAATCTGGAGATATGAAATCATTTAGGTTAATGGAAGTGCGTTTTAAAGCATTTTTACACACGATTAAGAAATGTATATGTATATCATGTGAAGGATGTATGTAATATTATGGAAATGCAATTGCACGTTAATTCTTGACATGAAATTATCTGGCACAAAATTAAAGTGTTTGTTCCGAAAGTAATGCGAAAATTTTTAAAGTTATCCCCCTTTCTTTCATTATACGGTGTTCCTCATCAAATTTTCAGTTTCTCATTCATTTAACTTTACTTGGAAATGTGTTGTTTTCATTGATTTGAAATATCTAACATTCTAACAAACCAAAGACTTCGCTGCGTGATATATCTCATAAATCACAGAAAACAATAATTTTCTAAATATAGATGTGCATATCTTAACTTCCATTTCAATGGTTTGAATCTCTCGGGCCATGATGTAAAAAATATGTAATTCAATATTTTTTTAAATTTTACGAAAATCTATAACGGACACCAAAGTAAATCCCCAAGTATAAATTTTCCAAAAATCTGATATTTCTTAAGTTATAAGTTCACACATACATACACATTGAATTTCAATTGCATGGATAGACACACCACACGCATATACAAAAACAAACGTATCTCTGAAAGTACTTGAATCGTGGTTTAATCCAGAAAATGTATAAATCCTACAAAATCTTGATTTCGAAAACTTATAATATGCTACAATACTTCTACTATAAAAGCATATTATGCACTGCAGGCAAATTAAATATGCTTCAAATATTGTGAACGAAATAAATAGCCTAAAGCTGCACATAGCTGAGTTCTCAGGCTTAAAAGTGAAGTTGAATCTTTTACACACGGACAGCGGAAGTATATATCGTTAGTTATGGCTACTGAAAACATGAGTGTTCATAAAAACAGAGTGTTCGTAAACTGTTTTGACAAAATAAGAGGGGTGATAGCACTCATCAAGACTAACAATATTTACTATGGAACCTAGGGTCGCATTCCACTTTGAGTGTCAGAAAAGAGGAATTTCGGAACAGGTCCAACAAGCACAGTTGCCACTTCTGACGACATAGCTGTCGTGCAGAAGAAGTATCACATCGCCAGAACATCACCGTCAAGCATATACTGTATGCAAACTTCCAGTGACAAGAAGCAACAGCGACTGTTGCAGCTGATTGTCTGATCAAGGTCAGTAGACAGCCAGTCAAAGCAAACGTTGTTCTTTAAAAGTGGCACATCCTCAGTGCTTCAGATTAATACTAGGATAACAACATCCGAAACGACTTCGAGAAGGCCATGGCGGATTATACGTACGAGGAATTGGCAAATATGCATCTAATGTACGGTCAAGCAAATGGGAACAGGCACTAAGCACAAAGATTGTACCAGGAACTATTTCCGATGCGGCGCATGCTAAGCCATCCTACCTTCATCAGTGTTGATAGACGACTGCGGGAAACCCGCTAGTTCGCTATCTCCAAGTAAAGAGCGATACGGGACGTACGCGAAGTGTACGGACGCCGGAAATGGAAAAGCGTGTCTTGGAGAGATTCGCAGCAGCTCCTTCCACAAGTACGCGATCGGCTGCAGCCGACATTGTTGTTGTTGTTGTTGAGATCCAGACCGTCCGACTTACCAGAAAGGAGCCGACATTGGTGCGTAGAAGACCCAGGCCGCCCGACTCACCCGAGAGTATGAGCAACAAAGTGAGCGGTCGGAGACATTGGTGTGTTGTTGTTGAGACCCAGACCATCCGACCTACCAGAAATGTGTAAGGTAACTGTTTGGACGGCCGGGAAGTGCCACCCAATTTAGACCGGAACCCAGTGGGGGAGGCATCCACAGGGACCGTACCCTCCTCCTCCTACCACCAACCACTCGTCGTAAGGACGGAGATATTGGTGTGTGTCACAATACGGCGTGGAATGTTGTACATGAGGCGCGCAAGCACCCCTCCCACGTGCAAAAGGTTCAATCTTTAAACGCAGATAACTATCCCCGCTGGCTAGAGTTTGTGAGGTGTATGCTCCAGATGACAACTAACAATCCTCAGTTTCCTGCCTTACTGTTATTCAGTGATGAGACCTCATTTACCCGAGAAGGCATTTTCAACACTCGCAATGCACACGTCTGGACTGAAAGCAATCCCCACGTCATTGTCCCTCGTAAACACCAGCAGAGATTTGCCGCGAACATCTGGGCAGGTATTCCAGGTGATTGCCTGGTTGGCCCTTACCTGTTGCCCAAACGTTTGACCGGCTCAGGGTACCGTGCCTTCCTGGAGCAAGTGCTGCCTGGTTTATTGCAAGCTGTTCAGCTCACCACACATTGAGCCATGTGGTTGTTACATGATGGTGCCCCAGCACACTTTTCCAGTGCAGTCCGACACTACTTGAATGCCACGTATTCCGGACGGTAGATTGAACGTAGTAGACCTGTGGCTTGGCCTCCACGCTCACCGGGACTGGACTTCTTCTTCTGCGGACACATAAAATCATTGGTTTACGAGAAGCCTGTGGACTTCGTAGAAAATCTCGTCGCGAGAACTGTTGTTGCAGCGGACAGGATAAACACGATACCTGATGTCTTCGAGTGGTCATTCATTCGCCGGTGTGAATTGTGCAATTGCACCCTAGGCTGTCACTTTGAGCACCTATTTTGTGCCTTTCTCTGGTGTAAATAAATGGGATTGTGCAACTTATTATTACTTTAATTCTCCTTATTTTCACTGTTGAAAGTTCAACTTTAATTTTACGCTTTTTGACACTCAGTGTGAAATGCGACCCTAGGTTACATAGTAAATATTGTCGGTCTTGATGGGTATTATCACCCCTCCTACTTTGTCAAAACCATTTACGAACACCATGTATATTGTTAGCTATGTCTACTGAAGAAAAGTCTGCAAAAAGAGTCACCCCAAAAAACTGATAGCTAAAACATTAACTGCTAGCTGCCATGTCCACAACTGGGAATTATCAAAGCATGTTTTAAGTATAAATTAGAAGGAAAATTAAATAAAAGTTAAAGTTTGATTAAATTTTTCGAGTACTTTAGAAACACGAAGTGCAAAAGAACAAACCAATTCGCTTCTCTTAAAAGATACACTAAAATGTAAATTTGTGACTGATATAATTAAATGTATTTAAAATGTTTTATTTAAAGGCATGCTGGGTTCATAGATAACAAAATTATTTCACAGTCCGAATACGGCACGTAACGTAACCGAACAGCCCTAAAGAACTACAGACATTAAATATTATACATAATCCATATATTCTAAGATCTTTGAATAAAAGCGATCAGTTGCTTTCACTGATGTTGAGACGATTTTAAGCAACCCCACACAGTGGATTTGCATACCGCGTAGCTCTCTATCCTAGAATCGATGGATTGCGCGGTTATATATATATATATATTATTCCTATTTTAATTTGCTGTGACCTTATTCGTTCACAGTTTTCTAGAATGTTGTTCCTACTAATTCTTATCATTTATGATACGAAATCATTTTTTATATAACATATTCTTTTCAAATATTACTGGTTTATATCAATAGCGCAACAAAAATATTTGATTTTAATTTTTCGCAATCTCATCTTCTGTTGGGAAATTAAATAATGTCATCAGTTTTGAACTTAGGTTACGTTTGTTCAAATGGTTGAAATCAAAAATATTACCTAAGGCTTATCGGTCTCGAAATAAAATATGAAATGGTAGAATTAGTCTAATGGTAGAAATATTTTCGAATATTACTGGTTTATATTAATAGTGCAACAAAAATATTTGATTTTAATTTTTCGTAATCTCATCTTCTGTTGGAAAATTAAATAATGTTATCAGTTTTGAACATAGCTTAGGTTAGGTTTGTTCAAATGGTTGAAATCAAAAATATTACCTATGGCTTATCGGTCTCGAAATAAAATATGAAATGGTAGAATTAGTGCCAACATAATATCCAAACCAAAAGTTGTTTCAATTTCCATAATTTTCCTTTGCCATATTAGTACTTCCAGAAATAGTTATTTGGAATGAAACCATCTGCTTAAAATTTTACCCTCCTCTTCCATATCTATTGCAAATAAATACTATTTCAATGCCCCATATCGACCACGACCATTATCCGCCGATTGGTCGCCGGCGACCTGAACTAATAGCGCCCGTTAAGAAGACTGCCATTGACCCAACAGCACAGACGCCTCCGTTTGCAATCGTGTTGGGATAGAGTCACGTGGACGGTGAAATGACACAGGGTTGTGTCCTCAGACGAATCATACTTCTGTTTTAGCAATGACAATCACCGTGTACGAGTCTGATGTCAAAGTAGTGACAGGTCCAATCCGGTCGCATCTGTGGAACGCGGCATCATAATTTGGGGCACCATCGCCTATGATAGCAAATCACCTCTGGTCCGTATTGAGACCACTATGATAGCCCAATGATACGTGGATGGCGTACTACGGCCAGTGACACTACCCTACCTTCAGAGAGTGCCCAATGCCGTTTACCAGCAAGATAACTCCCGACCACACACGGCACGCATCAGCCAACATGTCCTGTAAGGTACCCAGGTGCTTCCCTGGCCACCAGTCTTCCCTGATCTCTCACCAATCGAACACGTCTGGTACATCATTTTACGTTGTTTGCGTTCGCTGCTACCGCCGCGTTTAGAAGACGAATTCTGGCAAATGATTGACAGGGAATGGGGAGTCATCCCTCAGGTCACCATCCGCACGCTCATTGAGTCTGTACTTAGACATATTGCTGCCTGTATCGTCGCCCACGGTTATCCTACAACCTACTCACCAGACGGTGTTATCGCTCAGTGTATAGATGCATCATGTTGCAATAAACATCACTTATTATTCGTTGCTGTCTCTCTCTGTTTACCGATTTTCAGCACTTTCTGCCCCTCCTTCTTGGTGTCTCATTTTCACTGTCACGTAGTGTATAACCAAACAACTTTTAGATATCACTACAGAAAACATTCATAATTCACTTGTCTAGAAGGATATCTGGATTATTTTTATTTTAAATACTGCAAACTATAATTTTTCATTTATTTTTTTCTGAATTCTAAAAACAATTTCTTACTGATATTTTTTTTTCTTTTATAAGTTACAAATTTAATTCTAGTTGCACTACACTGACATTATTATAAAATAAGCAAAATTACAGAAGATTACATCCAACGGTTCATAAAATGTCATGGCTGTAACCCCAAATTCTATATTTTGTGAAAAATGATTTTAAAGTGTCCATGCAAACTACCCCGGGTTGGTGTTTCGTATTTTTTATCATCTCGAAAAATAATTAAAGCACACAAATAGGATTTGAAGGGGAGATATAGTCCAGTGGTTATGGCGATAGATGCTCAAGGAAAACTCAAGTTCAAACCTCAAGACTGTCCAAAAATGTTTCCATATGTAGGTGGAGCAAGGGCATGATATGTCTGTAGGTCCAAAGTCCTTTAAGAAATTATGCGTCAGAGCAATGGAGGAATGAACCCTGCAGTTGTAATCCCTACTGAATTTTGGTCTATATTGGGTATTAGGCAAAAAGCCGTTCTATTTCTAACTTGAGGTGCAGGTGTTTCTGGAACCACAAACACCGAAAATCTCCCACTCTTTGCCGCGAACATGTCTTTTGGGCTAGTTGTAATATTTTCCTGACGAGCCGGATTAATAACCACAATAATATGTGTACCAAAATGTTCAGAAATAACTAAAATTTTTTAATTAACCGTAACAAAATATCAATTTTTTACGATTATAAAAGCATAATGTCCGCTTTTATTATGCATTTACATGCACAAAAAGCAATGCTTTCTTAAGAGATGTAAACAAAAGCTCGTCCGCAAAAAATCCATATTCATACGGCGTATGGTGTAAAATGCATGAAATCTAGATCTCAGCTGCAAGCCTGTGACAGGTTTCTCGTTACTGAACTCCGCATGCAAAAGGGTAAATGAGAAAATCCTTTCATAGAAAAGAGAATGCGACGTCAGGTGGTGCGGACGTGTATTGAAAAGCCCTACCCCGTACACAATCATATTCTTTGCCAGTATTGTTTTGCAGAAAGCGTTGCTCATATGCTTACGAGAGATAGCTCTATATTGCTTGAAGTTTTCCTTCGCGCAATTCTGTTTCCATTAATACTTGCACGGGATTATTAGGCCATGAAAAAGGCAATATGTTAGACATGTAGAAAAAGATGCCGGAAATATTGTATAAAATGCATATTGTTTTGTAAGCAAACTTTCATAATAAGCAATATTTCATAAATCCATGTCTTCCGTCCGTAACATCTTATGTGTTATTTTACATTGGGGTCCTCTGTTTATTATTATTACCCTTTTATATGCTGAATTGTAGCGTCAATCCATTTTACCTTTATTCTGGTTTAATCTGCTTTAAATTCTGCCGCTTTCCCGTTGTTGGATGAAAAGTTGCACATTTTTTAAACATGCAATGCAATTACAGAAGCAGTGTAATCATTTTGTACAACGGTCTCAAAATAGCCAAAAGCAAAAAATGTCAATTGACATAATACTATGTATAATGTATTTTTTGTATATTATTTTTGCGTATACATATAAATGAAGTTATTAGATTAATTTGCACGCTATTTCATAGTGTTATACAACAGTATCAACAAAAGGGATAAATGTCAATTCAAAAACCCTGATTTAACATCGGTAATGGTCTTATATGAATCTTGAACATGATTATTAGACTGTTAGAAGAGCAAATTCATCGCAAGGTGCTGGATAAGCGAGCTGCCCGTATCAAATGCCGACAAAAAAAAATATCATGTTCAACAATGCTCTTAAAACTGTTTTACTTGCAGTATCACTTTAATGGCCAGATAAAAAATATTAATATTCTATATAATCTTGCCCTTGAAATTTATTACGTTACAGCAACACTTTAATCCGCAGGTGAGCAACCTGTATTTCCTTTGTAATCTTACTTACAAACAGATTTCACAACACTTTAATATCCTTTAATTGACTGTCCGGGTTAACGAAAACTGGTTTCCCGTCTACTCGTAAAGTTGAATTGGTTTAAACAATATTTCAATGTCCACTGTACAGGTTAACCTTTACATTACGGCTCCAAGAATCCATTTTTTCAACTCCTTAACAACTCCTTAATGGCAAAATAACTGAAAATTCCCCCCTTCTAAATAAACACCTTCAATGACCTTGTCTTTTGTTCGTAACTCGTTCCACCTACAGTCAGGAGAAACTTGTAGGAAGGGCTACAAGCATTATTCAAGTATTCAGAAGAAGATTGAGAGTTTCAAGAGAATTTCAGTGGTACAACTGTTGTACGCCGTAAGGAAAAGGTTAAACAACAAAGAAATTAAAAGGTCAGGAATACCTCTGATCAACTTCGATTCCTTTGAAAAAGCATTGCATAGAATTAATTCCCAGGCAAACAACTTTGATTCCCGTTTTTTATGTTGCCCGTAAAAGATGGGCTTTTGCAATAGCAAGATTGCAGTGTCAGGAGAACAAAGCGCATTCTCTTATTACACAGCTTATTAACCATTCAAGCTATTGAAATTCCCACGCCCATGGCCAATAATTACTGCATCTCATATCGAGGTCAAATGTTCATGAGACGTGTGAACTGCGCTATTTTAGCTTTCCTGTAAACAATGTTTTTGCAGCAACAAGATTGCAGCGTCAAGGAAAACAAAGCGCTTTCTCTTATTACACTGCTTATTAATAATTCAAGCTACTAGAATTCCCACCTCCATGACCAATAATTATTGAATCTCATATCGAAGTATAATGATCGTGAGACGTGTGAACTGTTCAATTTGAGCTTTCTTGTAAACAGTGTTTTTGCAGCAACAGGATTGCAGCGTCTAGGAAAACAAAGCGCATTATCTTATTACACTGCTTATTAATCATTCAAACTACTGAAATTCCCATGCCCATGACAAATAATTAATAAATATCATATCGAGATCTAATGATTATTAGACGTATGAACTGTGTTATTTTAGCTTTCCTGTAAACAGTGTTTTTGCACCAACAAGATTGCAACGTCAAAGAATACAATGCACATTCTCTGAACTGCGTATTCATCATTTGCGTTTTCTGTTTGTTTATGAAATGGTAAAAAACACAATTTGACACACTTTTTATTAAAATTCTCAGCTTAAATTCAACAGATTTTCAGTTTTTTGCTTTAATTTTATGAAAATAGTTTATTATCGCGCCTTTAATTGACAGTAGTAAAACATTTTTAATAAAATATTTATTACATTAAAAAACATTCTTACAAAAAAAAATTGGATATAAGTGACTTAAATATACATTAAAAAATTCAGTATTTAAGTATTTCATAATTAAATCGATTCTAGCGAGACTGTTTCAAAAATATGTGAATATATATTAAGCAATATTTTAAAACCTTTTACGAATTTTATTTATGGATAAATTTTTATAATTTGCATGTCCTCTTCATTCAGTAGATATGATAAAATAAATTACACCCACTTAATTTAACAAAATATATATTGAGTAAGAATGGCTACATAAGAGTGCAAGTAGCTTAAATGTAGAACATGTTAATATTGTAGCCTTGTAGCTAATAAAAGTTAGTTTTCTCTTTATTATCCGCTGGAAAATTTTGCACTGATTCAGTCTTGGACATGACGCGAAATTAAATTTATGTCATCAAAACTATAAATAATTTTGAAACGTTTTAAAAAACAGCTTTCATAAAATTCTGTAATGTTAAATCTCAATCTTTTATACACATTTACAGAAGGGGCCAACGGCCGTACCGTGCTGAAAACACCGGTTCTCGTTAGATCACCGAAGTCAAGCAGCATCGGGCGCGGTTAGTACTTGGTGGGTGACCACTTCGGAACACCGCGTGCTGTTGGCCATCTCGGGTGCGGTATCCCCGTGGTTTGCGCGCTAGATTTGCACGCTACCACAAATGCCGCCGTGTTCATGCGGAGTACGATCACGTTAAACATGTGGGTCCGTAAGTCCTTCCGAGAGGTTGGTGGTAGGGGAAGGAGGGTACGGTCCCTGTGGATGCCTCCCCCACTGGGTTCCGGTCTAAATTGGGTGGCACTTCCCGGCCGTCCATACAGTTACCTTACACCTTTCTGGTAGGTCGGACGGTCTGGGTCTCAACAACAACACATTTACAGAAGTACTATACTAAAACAAATTGATAGTGCTTTTTTTCTATTTCACTGAAAATATGGCTTCTTAAACACTGGGCAAGTGTGTTTACCATTGGGTAAGAGTGCGCTCGTACTCTTAGACAGAAATATATAAAATAATGAATGAATATATATATATATATACATATATTACACTCAAGTACGTAGGTAAGTTTCGCGAAAAAAGGACCTAATTTTCGCTTGCCAAATGGCAATAAATTTAGTCTTAAATACATTATTTGAAATATGAAAGTAAAGGGTAAATCTATTTCCATGGTTCAAAGACGTCTTTAGAACTTTTTATCTGCTTAGTTAAATTGTGCTGTTTGATACATGGAGTTGGAGAGAAAACAATGACATCGCGTTTCATTGGAAGAAATTCATTAAGAAATGAAGATGATAGACTTTGACGAGTCAAAGAAGGTAGTAAAAGTAGTCTCAGGCAAATAAAAAAGAGCAAAATTTAGAACCAATTTAATTGTTATTTTCAGAGTCCTATGGTTATAATTTTTTCAGAGACCTAGAATGCGGATTCTCTGGGCTGGTACAGCTATTATTGTTATATTGCGATTGAATATTCTTGTATTCAATAAAATGTTTTGAAATAGTTATATTATTCGAAGCTTGGAAATATTTATTTCACTACATTGTGGTTTTACGATTAACCATTTCTTTACAGCATACGACAAAATCTATTGGAATTGTTATCTGGATATTCTAATTATCACTGACAGTTTTTAAAGTCAGTAACTTTTAAATTCATTCATCGGATAGAGAACCTTGCTTTTACCGATGTTGTTGTTGTTGAAACCCAGACCGTCCGACCTACCAGAAAGGTGTAAGGTAACTGTTTGGACGGCCGGGAAGTGCCACCCAATTTAGACCGGAACCCAGTGGGGGAGACATCCACAGGGACCGTACCCTCCTTCCCCTACCACCAACCTCTCGGAAGGACTTTCGGACCCACATGTTTAACGTGATCGTACTCCGCATGAACACGGCGGCAGTTTTGGCAGTGGCTGGAATCGAACCCGGGCCTACCGAGTGCAACTCCAGCGCGCTAACCAATGGGCTACCGCGCCCGCTTTTACCGATGTGGAAATTTTCAAGAAAATTCGATCAAGAACGTTTATTTACCTTTCAGTTTATAAGTATATACTTACAGACAGTGTAACAGGACAGTGCATGCCTAAATCAGTGGTACAACGCCTGCTCCGTTTAGTAAAGCCATTATTTTCTAAGACTATATGCTGCAAAATCAAAGCTACATACTTTTAAAAGCAAGTACGCGCACTCAAACATTTCATGTCAGTTTTGGATTGGTAAATATAAGAAAAATAATGTCTACCAAAATTTTATTTATATTAATAAAAATAAATATCTTTATTACATCCTGATAAATGATTTTGCTGTTCCTTTACGTACTTAAGTTTTATTGAAAAAAGTTAGATTCGTATTTTTAACCTATGTTTTTACTTTGCACAGTTGAAAAATCTTATTTATGTGCTTATTATATCGCACTAGAATCAGTATCCCTCCACCTATCACTGCAACTTGGACTCCCAGTAGCTACGTCAAAAGATGAAGCGGCTTTTACAAGGCATGCTGAATGGGGCAGACAGGTGCGGCTGTCACACATTCAGGGCAGCCTTAGACACGCAATTAACTCCTACCCCCTAAACGAAGCATGTAAAAGGGAAAGGCCCTCTGTAGACTGGCTTCCTCCACCCATTCCCGCTTTTCAAATCATTAAAGCATTTCGAGTAATTCTGCCTGGTTGATCAGGCAAGTGGAATTTGAGGATTATTTTAATAAAGTACATTTGGTTACGTGAATATGATGCCTTTCTGAAGGATGACATGAGCAGTTTTGTGCCATCTTGCATTTAATACCTTTAGACATTGCTTGTTCCATTTAGTTTTAAAAGAGCATTCTACTCTTAAAATGCGAACATGTCTGCAAAATCAACACAAATTTAAACTGTTTTTTATAAAAAAATCTATTGAAATTATTGGAATAAAATTTTCAGGCTAGAAAAAAAATAATATTCTTTTTTAAAATGAACATAAAAAAATAATTGAAAGTTGAAACATATTATATAAAAGTACTTATAATTTACACACACACACACATATATATACATTATATATATATATATATTTTAATTGTCGATAAAATCATATGTTGTTGCGCTCGTGATGTTTTATATTTTTGTGGATATAATCCAACTAGTTTGAGGTTCTGTTAATCACATCATTCGTAATATAGTTGCATAATAGTATTATTGAATTATTTCAAATTTTAATAGAGCAAATTAATATTTCTTAAAGTTTGTTTTTCCGAATTTTAAAAAAATGTTTCTGTTTCATAATTTTTTAATTTATAAGTTACACATATAAACCCAGTACAATTAGTGGACAATGATGTTATTACTGACCACACAACATTTCATAAGAATTCCTCAGAAGGTTTTTGAAATATGATGTGTGTGATTTGAAAAATATTGTATGTAATTTCAAAAATTTTGATTAAATCGTGTTCAAAATACAATTTTATGTTTGGCATAGTAATGTTGATGTGTTGTATTTTCTTAATATCTCTGGAAAAATTCACATTCAGAAATACCAATGGTATCAAAAATGTTCAAAAATAAACACACTTGTACAACTAAATAATAAAAATTTGTAATTTTTCGTAGTTTTAGAGTACTGGTTCTTTAATTTAAATTTGTATAATAATTTTTTGTTTCGAATTTTGTACTTTAACTGATTTGAGACGATCATCGAGGATTGATTTCGAGTGTACTACGCTGAAATTAAACAGTGCACTTTTTCTTCTTCAAACTACCAAGACTGAATATTTTTGTCTCTATTGTTCATCAGTATTTATTTTGTATTAAGTTGTTCGGATTATTATTCATATTTTGATTAGCAACCAGTAATATTATCTTTTAATTTTCAATCTATATTAAAAATGTTGTTAGATGATTTGAAAATTATTTTTGCCATTTTATACATATTACGTTTCAAAACATTGTCTATTTGCTAATAAAAAGTCAATAAATAAATTCGTAATAAAAATCTAATTAGAAAAAAAGAAATGAGTTTGTAATTTTAAGTATTTATATGTTCCCATAACTAAACGTAAAATAATTGCTCCATCATTTATGACTGTTTCTGTGATAGTATGATTTGTGTGTCCAAGTGTGTAGCACTTTATATTTCTATATAAGGGTTAAGATTTAACAATGTTTTTATACTACATTTTTTACTATTTTCAATAAAAAACTTTTCTTCAGAATGACCCCCAATAGTTCACAAAATGACCCCCGATATAACGCTGAATTATTTTGCAGAGTAATCAAATAACACACACCAATTTCTAATATGGAATTAAATATAATTTCTGATATTGTAACATTTTTGCTAATTAGATTAAAGTAATTTTAGTTAGAATATAAATCACTTTGGTAGTCACAAACAATTTCATGATAAATTGCCACCCAGATCAAAACTTTCAATCATATTGGAGTTAAGGCAATAAATGCGTGTTGTATAAAATATATTCCCACTGATGCTTTGCGATATTAGAGCCTGCTTTTTGCTGTCAGTGGCCTGACAAAAAGTAAATAAATAGATAAATAAAAGCACCGGCCAGAGAATTCATCATCTCTACCTCCCATTGTCCGAAACAAAACATTATTTCCCCTCTTGCTCTCCAACAAGGACTTTGTCCCCATAACAAGATGGCTGAACCGCAGCAAGAAAAACTGCCAAATCAATAAGTGCGCCATCTATTGTCGTGAGCGGGAAAGATTCGTGGTTCATAAAAATTCAAAACATCCTGCGGTGGAAATTCCTCTTCTTGTGGCTGGCTCTTTCTTCATCTAATGGAGGTTCTTTGGTTTTTGTCCCCTTCTTTTTATTTTATTAAGGATCATGTTTTAGTGGGAAGTTTGGAATTCCAACGAATTTTTGTGTTTTTGATGTCTACATTTTGTTCTAAGTTGACAATAGAGATGAAGAGAAAGATTTTAAATCTTTTGTGCTGTGTAATTTTGAAAACAAAAAAAAAGTTGTTTCCCATTTGTATGGTAATAATATAGAATAGAATTTGTTAATAATGAAAATAATTTGTTATTCACAAAGCTCGCGTGCAAACTTTAAAGAAATGCAGCTTTTATAATATCCCTAATTTATAACAGAACATTCTCAATGTATAACGTATTTTTAAAGTTAGCATAAAATATGCCATAAAGACGTGGATTGATATGAAGGGTTTCCGAAGGAAATTTAATCTGAAATGCATCTTAAAAATAAATGAAAGTCACTTCTATAGTTTTGAAGTAAATGTAAAGTTTCATTTATTTAAAAAGTGAGCCACTTTACATTGATAATTATTACAATATATCTAGGGACAATTTCTTGACTGTTTTATTCACGATAAGCATTTTCATCTTTTTATTTTCCCATATTATTCAACCAAAATTGTTTCCGAAAATTATAGGAATCGGTTGTTTTGAACTCAAACCATTGGATTTATATAACAAAAAATATTGTTTAGTTTCAATAAACGTCTGTTGATGATAAAATTAAAAGGGGTACCAAAATGTGTTTGAAGTAATAAATGTTAGTAATTAAATGAATATTGGCGTTGTATTGAAATCCGCAACACCCAGTGTCGAATCCTGGTCATGGCACCAAAATTGGTGATAAAAATTAAATGGGTACCAAATTGTGAAAAATTAAATAAAAGAGGTACCAAAACGTCATAAATGCAATTAAAGGAGGTAATGAATTTAACATTTTAGTTCTGTCAAAGTCCACAATAACATGCCTAGAGATTGTTTGTTGTTTTAGCAGTACCTGAAATTTAGCTGAAAGGCAAACACTAATTTATAAGTCTAAATAATACAGCTTGAGACACATTTAATTTTTTTATTTTAAACTATTTTAAATTAGTTTTTTTAAATCATTAGATTGCATTAAATTACATTTATGATATCAAAATTATTTTACAAAAGTATATCAAAATTGACCTTATTTTCCATAATACGTTTATTTGAATTTCGATTGGAATCGGAATATAATGACGCCAAATAAAAAGACTATCTGTCTGAGAAATTAAACACGTTTAACAATATGTTGCCTTAAACGATTTCCTCAAAGTAAATATTTAAAATTCAAAAATACATTTAATAAGAGTGGAAAGCTATGTAGAAGTATATCCATTGTTTGACATCTCTTGATTATAGTGTAGGCGTATTTTTTATTACTTTTTTTGTGAAAATACACGATTTATCAAAAAATATCACACTTCACCAAATATAACTGATCATGTCAAACATAAACATTTAACGAAACATTTTAAAGAACACATCTCGAGACTGTTTTACTTTATTGTCGTGTTTTAAAAACAGTGAATTCGTGCTCAAAATACCTCAAAAAGCCAACACATAGCTTTGGAAAGTTAGAATTGTAAGTGTCTGAAAAAATATTCTCTTCGGTAGTCTTAGTACCTTGCAGGGCCCTTCCTCCTCTCTCGCTCAGGAGATAAACTCGCAATATTACTATATTTCCATATTTTGATTTGTTCATCGTTCGAGTGTGTATCATTTAATTCTTTCTGTAGATGTAGTATTTTAATTGCGCTCCTTTGAATCTAGGGTTTCCATATGACGTTATGAATGTTTCAGATCAAAGATGTTAAATAAAACTTATGGTATAATATTTTCACAATGCATCCTACATAATTTTAAAATGAATGTCCATTAGACATTAAGCGATAAAAAATTAAAATATATCAAGAAATTGAATAAATATTAGTAAAAGATATGCTTTTATATTTAGATTTCGTTTTGTTCCCATTTATAAAATTATACTTATATTTCCATCTATTAAATTCTATCCACTGTTTACTTTAATATTTCAGTATTAAATTTGTTATAATTTGATTTCTTTTTTTTTTTTTGTACAATGAAGCTTTCAAAAGGAAAAAAAAATTAAATTATAATAAATTGATTTTTATAATTATTAATAGATATTTATATATAAATATCTTATTTATTTTTTTTTTCTTTTGGACATCCATGAAATAAGATATTTATAAAAATATGCTTAAAGTTTAGAGAGCGATGTCATGTGACAAAAAATATGTTCTGAATTTTGAATATGTCAGGTGGTAATTCATGACAGACAATTCCAAGAGGAATATGGCGAATTATCGCTTATTTGGCGACTTTCTGAGTGTTTGGTAAAGTGCGATAATTTATGGGATTGGTCAAGAATTCCGCCAGATAACTAGCTTTTTCTGTAACTTTTCCTAAGTGTTATATAAAAATGCCCAATGTCCAGTGAGTGCTGTTATATTTTAACAAAATGGCTCTGAATCGTGAATACTTCAGTGCTTCGAGAATGGAATTTCCCAGATTGCGAATTAGTGGAAAATTTAATTGCCATTTTACTGTGTTTATCGTTTGTTTCAGGACGTTGCTAAATAGCTAGATAGTTATTATCTTGTTTCTGTCTAGACTTATTATAGCTTTGAGTTGTTCTTAAGTTATCCAAATATTCGAATTTATTCTTTCATCCGAAGATTAACTCATAATATGCTAACGATTTTAATGATGCTAGGATATTTCTGCCGATATTTATGAAATACTGTTCCTTTGATGTTAGAAACTTGAAAATTGCTGTCATATAAGATGAAAGATTTCAGTAAATTTTTGTTTGTAGTAATATGTTTATTCACTTCATTTTGAAATATAATTATGAAATGTGTAAACAGAATTTGTAACATGCTCTGATATATTTTTTTATCTTTTAACAGGTACCATAAATGCAACGTGGTATTTGAGGCCGGAGAGTTTTCTTTGGTTGCAACTAATCATTTACCTCGCCTTGCTATTATCTTAACACTTTAGGTAAGCTTATATTTTTTCAATTAAATTAATTATTTTTAAATCTTTGAGATTCCATTCCTCAGTACCAAACAAATGTTGGCTTAAAATGTTGTAAACCTGTTATATCTATGCCAGCGTTGTATCTAGAATTGATATCTTCATAGATGAGTTTCGATGTCAATGGTTGATACCACCGCTAACAAATTCACACTTTATGTGTTCTAACTTTGTTCGAATGTCTGTCTCTTTGCCTACCACGTAGTTGTTTCTTATCGGTTGTGGCGAGCACACCGTTTGTACTCTCAAGAAAAAAGTTCAAAAGGTCCTTGGAACGATTGTAGCCACATAACTTCCAATGTCTGCTTTCTTCAAGGAAGTAAAAGAAAGTTTTAATACAATGTCTTAAAGGATGGATGGAGTATTATGCTGTTGACAAAATTGGATGCATATTTGTAATAGTTAATTCCCATAAAATATTCCATTGCCAGTGTTTTCAATAATTATCCGAAACTGAAAGTCAATATATTGCCAACATTGAACGAATATTTGTCGAATATTGGATATCCTAGTAAAAGTCCTACATAGTAAACAAAAGCCTGCGAAATGATCATGCAAGCTCCCCTATTAACTTCATTAAAAAAAGGGTGAGGTAGATATCTTCAACTTAAAGTAATTTATTTTTATTAAGCTTAATTTTTTCTCAGTATTAGATGTAGGTTCTCAATAATCATTCTTTTGACCAGAATTGCCAGCAAGAATAAGACAACAGGTCCAGTGTTCCACTGTTAAATATATATTAACTTTTCTTGTTGGTATACATAGTAAACATTTCATTTTTAAGATAAACTGGCACGCCGTAATCAATAAAGGTTATCCATGTGCAGTAAAAAAGCAATTTTATACTTTTGTATAACAAAATATTTTTATGAATTCCCTTTTGGCTTAAATATAGAAATACCCATTAATTTAAACCGGTAATAAAATTCCTTTTTATATTAGGTGCAAAGCAAACCTATTGTTGAACATATTTCTAAAAAAATTTACAGTGCAAAATTATTTTCGTTTTTTACAGTAGAAAAGAAATTTCATTCATAAATATAAGGAACGTTTCTAAAATTACCCAATTTTCCTTTACATTTATTAAATATGGTACGTATGTAAATATCTTCTCATACCATGTGCATGCAAAAATGTTAAATATACATCTACAAAATTATTGCCATCTTTAGTAAGATTTACCTCAGTGATTCACGCTATTATAGTTCTTGCTTCTATCCAATGCGGCGTTTAGTGAACTTTGTCTACATATGATGTCGCTGCTGGATTTATCAACTTTTCACCCAGTTTAAATCTGTCAGATGAAGTATCCATAAATTCAATTCTCAATCCTCGATCATCTAGTTAAACATGTATTAATACCACTCTAGAATGGTTTCATTTCTTAAAATTCTCTTTCTTTATCTTGTCGAAGAAAACATGCATCGTCGAAGAAAACTGTACCCTCATAATTGACTTCGCCAAGAATATTAATCTTTCATATCGCGTCCATGTTTGAAACAAAAATTGCAGGGACTAGCGCATTGTTTTTACTGTAACTGTTAACCTGCTGTACACTCTTTTTGTCCAGTACACGTCAACAGCTATGCTGCTTTTTTGTTGTTGTTAATCTAAAATTATCTAAGTTTGACTTTGACTGACACGCTAAGAGCATTAATAATACTTTAATTTCCTAAATTTCTTTAGCTTTCTAAAATGTTGGCGGATTCACTTATTATTTTTGTAAGATAAATATTTTGTAAAAGTTGAAAATAACCATAGCGTATTTACTAGCAATCGTCTGGATAATTGAAAAATTTCAATTTCGGTATTTTATATACTCTAAATTTTGGTAAAAATCGCCTTGCCTTACACATTTCAAAAATATCCTTGCCTTATACTTTTAAAAAATGCCTTAAGCGTTTCGCATTGGTTGAAACTTATTTTCAGAAATCTATCCGCCGATTAAATTTGGTAAAAATTTTGGTAATTTTCAGAAATCTATCCGCCGATGAAATTTGGTAAAAATTTTGGTTATTTTCAGAAATCTATCCGTCGATTAAATTTGGTAATTTTCAGAAATTTATCCGCCGTTAAATTTGGTAAAAATTTTGGTAATTTTCAGAAATCTATCCGCCGATTAAATTTGGTAAAAATCGCCTTGCCTTATGCATTTAAAAAATGCCTCAAGCGTTTCGCATTGGTTGAAACTTATTTTCAGAAAACTATCCGCCGATTAAACCAGAAAGTTGAACTCAAGGATTTCGAAGTTTAAGTTAAAGCTGTTATTGGCTAACTAAGCTTACGAATGATTGAACAAAACGCCTCGCTAAAAGCGATGTTGACAGCACCTTGAACAGTAGTTTGTTATTGTTTAAGATCGTTAAAATCGCTTGATTATTTCAGTGACACGAGTGAATGAAAAAAGTGTGTGTAAAAATCAGTGGAAAAAAAATTACCCTTTGGGAGAGGATTATAGAACATATTTATTTTTATTCTAATTTCACTGATTTTAAGAAGAACGAAAACGATGCGGTAGATAAGATATTGGATTTCAAAACTGGGTTTCTCAAAGCTACGTCGGATATCAACTTTGTGTTCACATATGTTTAGATAACGCTCTTTCAGGAAAAGCTGATATTCATAATTTAAGCAAAAGTTCAAGTTTTCAGTACCGATTTTCAATTTCAAATAATTATATTCTATTAAACCGGAGTGTACAACGCTGTCGCCAATCACCACAAGTGGGCGAATTGACTACAAATGTGGGAAACATTTAAGTTAACCAGTTTGCACAGTACAGTAAAATAAACTTTTTCTAATAGCGGGTGTTGATTGTGAATAGATATGGTAACGTCCTTAAGTCATAGATGAAATCTCAAATGTATATCGATTCTAATTTTTCTACAGACCTAGAAGTGTCCATGTTTTGAGTAACCTTGCTCAAACAGTGCGCGATATTTTAAATGTTCAATTGAGTAACCAAATTTCTCAAATTTTACATGGTGCGAAATATTTCCCTTTTAATTTGTCCCACCTTCTGCAGCTGCATTAAAAAATAGTCTGCCTACTTAGAACATGCAGAGTATAATATATTCCAGATTGTCAAGAATTGCTGCAAATCCCAGAAAATTCACAGAATTAAAAAATATAAGAGGCGGTTATATATATATTCATGTTTGAGCTGAGAAAAAACTCAGTACACAATGCTCTCTTATCGTATGCTGAGTGATACGTATATAGAATATTTGCGCCTTGTCTCCTACTGATGGCGACAGTGTGGAAAATGATTCTACTTTCCGCGTTGACCAGCCTTCACTGGGCCGTGAGCATTCAATTAGCTAGCGAATTGCCATCTCCCATGAGCTGGTCCGGCTATTTTAATTGTACGGTGTGTTGGAAAATTATAATTGCTGTGTTCTATAAGTGCTAAATTTAATAAAATGAGTCATATCCTTAATGAATTGCTGGAAAACACGCCAATTTCTGAACTTATATATGAGGATAAATTGGAAATATATTTACTGAAAGAAAGGTCAAAATTAGCAGTTCCTGGATTCAAAATTGAATTGATAGGAAATACACGATCATACCATGTGTTTTAAGGCAAGTGCAATGAAAAATACTTTTGGTTAAATCGATCGAGTGACCCAGATAAGCCGTTCTGTAGACCGTGTTTGCCATTTTCCAATCACATAGCCCTCTAATCCTTGCCGGGACCTCTAGGCAAAAGTAAGTTTTAGGACGCTCCATAATACTTCCATAGTAAAAAATGTACTCTGGACACGGACATTCGGGTCCTAGAGTCCTGTGGGTCATCAGCATTTGCCTGGCGAAAAATGGGTCTGATATTTTAGTTATGATTTCCAATAAGAATCAAACATCAAATTAATTTGTGTTAGAATGCACATAAAATAAATATTAGTTCCATTAAGACCTTTTCAAAACTTTTCTACTGCAATTTCTTTAAATTTTCACTTTGCTGGGGAAGAGTGGTGGTCCACGTCATTGAATCTATTATGTACTTCACTCCTTCTCAAAATTTAAAACAGCTTTAAAAATATATATATGCATATAGGATTCAATAACATAAAAGGACCGAGCAATATGTAAATAAAATGCTATCAACAGATACGAAAGTAACGAAATAAGATTTATTATATTTGTACACGAAAGTGCAGTACATAATTCTGTTTCATTATGACGTTACGTTCGAACAGACTGCCATGTTGCAATCATGCACGTGGGAAAGCTCCGAAAATCGTTTCCTCGAGTTTAAACCACAACCGTTAAATCCGGAAACCCTCTTAATTAAGGATCCCCTCATATCGAAATAACCGTCTTTCGCTCGGTCCTTTGCTAGATTTACGACGGCCAACATAAACGTCGTTGCAACAAAATTTCGACCGCTATTAATATAAAATGCTGGCTAATCGATGGCAAGCCAGCGGGATGGGTAGCGCCATCTCTCGGCTTTCACGGAAGGTTTATTGATTCAGTAATCGAGATCTGGTGTTTGTATGTACGCCCTGAATAAACAGAGAACGCTGACTGACCTCGTAAGTGGTTTTAGATGGATGCATAGATGTTTACGTAACGGTAATGTTCCTAAAAATAGAAGGCGACCTTTCTCCACCATTTTGTGTCTAAGGGATTACAATACCTAATAGTCCATTTTATATTAATATGGTAAAATTGCAAAGTTCTAAATTTGCAAAGTTCTTATTTGTTTTCAATTAAAAAACAAAACTCATATTTTCTCAGTTTTTTCATTTTATTGCGATTTTATTGCACGATTTTTGCCATACAATTGTCTTTTTGCATATCCAAGAACACACACAAACAACCGGCCACACAAACAGCTGCCATAAACCTTCGGGTTGGTCGTGTGGTCTGGGCCTTCTTCTACACACACAAATAAATAACTATTTTAACATGGCATCTCTTTGCTTGTTCATGTCTGTGCAACGTACGCACCACTTTTAAAACTATGCACCCGATGTACCTGAAATTTTGCAGCAAAGTGACTAATATGTTACCGCTCTGCTGATTAATTTCTTTTATGCACTCACGGACAATGAAAGTTGCGCACCAAGAAGAAAACACGGTACAACCGTGAAATGATGTAAATAGCCAGAGGGAGGGCTGGTATGCAAATGGTTTCAGTCTGGTGTGATTCCGCATGACCGCACACCCTTGAGTGACGCGGCAAGCATGAGCCAGTGACCTTATAAACCGGCGTGTAGTCGACGCCCCATCAATGCGAGAAACTTCGGCCGACGCAAGCACGAGTACGGAGTGAAAATAATGCTGAGTAGACGCCAGAAGCGTCGATCAACTCAGACTTCGGAAGAGGCCTGATCATCGGGCTGAAAACCGCAGGGTGGTTAGCGAGCAGGACAGTCCGTCGCGTGGATCGTTCGGACTATACCTTCCGACGGTGTTGGGAACACTGGTCACGGGACGTCACCCAGACATGAAGGACCGGATCTGGGCTGACTAGACATACCACTAGTAGAGAGGATCGAATGATTGTGCGGCAAACACGTATAGAGCCCACAGCGGCCCGATCCAAGATACAGGCACATGTAGAGGCTCCTGTGTACCCATGAACCATATCAACGCCTGAAGAAGCGAATATGCTACCCCAGCGTCCCTTACGTAGGCTGCCGTTAACACATGAAAATCGGCGACTTTGGTTGCAGTGGTGCTGGGCCAGAGCAACGAGAAACGCCACAGATTGGCGATGTGTGGAGTTTAGTAATCAGTATTGCTTCGTTTTGGGGCCCGATGATCAACGTGTCCGGATCTGGAGATCCGCTGCACAATGCCACAATCCCAACCTCGTTATCGAGCGCCACACCAGCCTCAAGGCAGGCATCATGGGTTGGAGAGCCATAACCTACGGCAGCCGATCCGCTCTAGTACTGGGACCTGGAACATTAACGGGACAGCGGTACGTGGATGAGATTTTAAAACCCATGTGTCTCATTCGTTGATGGAATTCCAGGTGCGCAATTCCAGAAGGATAATGTCCGACCGCACACGGCTCGGATCGCCCAGGCTTGCCCGAGTCATGTCCAGACACTTACTTCCATGGCCGGCCCGCTCCCCAAACCTGTTCCCTATCGAGCATGTGTGGGACCAGTTGAAAAGCAAGCTGCCTCGTTGCCGCAAACTTTGGGATTTGGAAGTAACGTCCAACAGGTGTGGACTCGTCTGCCGCAGGACAACATCAGGCGTCTGTTCGACACCATGCTGGACCGTATTGCTGCTTGTATTGCAGCACGAGGCGGTGCGATGGGCTATTGAGGATAGATAACCTGACTGTGTGCCACAACTTCCTCTGTACGTGTTCTGCTGTGCTGTTTTTGTGATTATGTATATCATTCATCTGTATCCTTCCATCAATAAAATTTCAGGTCTATCCTATGCTCCCTTCTTGGTACGCAACTTTCCTTGTCCGTGAGTATAAATCAAAAGGGGAAGAAATGCCTTTTAAAAAGTAGCTCTTTGAAATTAAATATCAATTTACATGTTTAAGCATATTGGCTAAGCGACTGTATGTAAGTTCTTTAAAAAAATCGGCCTATGATATGATAAACAATCCATAAGATAATCATTCTTTGAAATCGGATAAACTAGCATCATTTAAGAGCGCGAAAAGTAACATTAAAAAAAAAATTAACAAAATTCTGGAATATATTTTTAATGCAACTATTATTTTAATTATGTTGTATGAATATATCTCATTAACACAAATATATTATATCATGTCAGATAATCTAAATAACAAGAGATGGAAAAAGACATTTTAGTCTTTGGTGACGTAAGTTATGTCTGTCAGCATTCAATTTTCTCCCTCCCAATTAAAAATTGGTTGTCCCATCGAAAGGATTTTTAAGCAGCAATTAAAATCTATGCATTTTAAAAGGTCTTGAATCACGTTGCTTTTTATCTCTTCATCTGTCTTAGGAATGATACCAACCCCCTTTTCTGTGAAACTACTGCATTTATTGGATTCAAATTTGATGAAAATTTAGAATGCTACTCTATAACAGGAACACAGAGTGTTCCTATCGAAGACAGTGCCAATAATAGAAATAATGTTCAATGATAACATTAGAAACATTAAAGAAGCAACAGAAAAAAAAGGAGTTCCAGGATCCACATTTTTTATTTAAAATACACTAATTACACTAATAGGAAAAAATTCTGATATTTTCATCTTATACAATAAAAGTGGATGGATGGAATTTTTAATAAAATTTTTATTTCGTTATATTTCGATATACTCCAAGATATCGCCATTAAACATATGGAATGATTGATTTTATACATTTAATGGTAGTAATGATTCCGTAAAATTTTTCAATGATTCCATATATTTCTTCAATGAAAGGGCTGACCTTGAAGAATACGTAAGTAATTACTAAATTTGTACACTTGAGACGTTTTAGGGCTAATTACGCAACATATTTGGGCTACCTCATTGAAATACAATATGAGTTTTTTACATTTGACATATTAAGTTTACTTATAAAGCATAACAATGACTGCGAAGAACATTATATTCACATTTTAGGTTCTGCAGTCGGATTTATTTTGTGGTTATGTTGCTCATGTTCTGTAGCCATGCCGCACATGTTCTGTAACAATGTTTCGCATGTTCTGTAATTATGTTACGCATTTGCTGAAAAATAAAATCCAATAGTCAAAGAAGCATTATAGAATTTCTAATTAAATTAACCTAAGCGGAAATTAAAAATAAAATTTGGGGCGATTCGAATAGAATGCCAATGATTTTCACCCAACTCCTTGAAGAAAATTAATTAATATCCTTGCTAAATTTTTTAATTTAACTTTTAATATAATATGAATGTATTGATGGTTAAACGTATCATTCCTGCTGGTATTAAATTTCACAGGTTCTGGACCCCAACGTCTTTTAATGAGATGTTTGTTCTTGTACAGAATTTGCCTATCAATGAAATAGAGAAAGTATAACTGCGCAGAGTATGTGTGATCTTCATTTTACTACTTTAAATATGGAGTCAGATATTGAATAGTTTCTTCCATATATCTCCCATATTTATGGCCAGAATCGCGCGAAAATTTATATTTAGTATAATATTGACTTGATAAAGTTAATGATGATATCAAAAATGGGTTATGCCGTTTGAATTTTTAGAAATAATGAACAACTGCATATAATTTAAGTAAATTAGACACCTTATGCAAATTAGATGCATATTTATGTATAGTGTATATTATTCCGAGTCTAATGATACCTTTAGTTTGATTGTACGACCAGAAGAGCCGGAATGACGAGCAGTGTTCTGATATTTTTTTGGTCGATGGTAATCATAAAAGTTGATAAGAAAAACGAAATGGAATGTAAATGTTAGGTTTAGGGTATCGTTTTGCATAAACTGCACATAAGCACATTTGAAAAACAAGCATAATTTTCATTCAAAATACACCGAACTTACTATACAGTGAAACTTTTATGCAAGGAAATAGAATGGGATTAAAATAAATTCATTTATATAGCATATAATTTTTTTTTTTTGTAAATGAGCACCAAAGTTGTAAATTATCCTAATTTTTATCCGATAAAAACCAAAACTTGTATATCTAAAGATAATTTCATAAAGTGCATTAACTAAAGTATGAACTATATAAACACGTTTTGCACAAAGTGTGAATGAACAATCGAATCCTTGCACAAATCCCCATTTGGGGCTGAATTAAATTAAATTCTACATACTACTCTTATGATGTATCTTCAAGAGCAGTGTACGTATTCTCATCATAGAAACAAGGACAAATCAAAATTTTTGAATATCTAATTATTTTATTTAAAGCACCAATAAGCGTGAACATGAACAACAAACAGATAAAACCTCTCTAGCTGCCTTCTAAGGAGGCGAGAAACAACTCTCAGGTGTTATAATTTGTTTTTAAACTTTCAAACTGAAATATTTTTATTTAGAAATGAAGTTCAAAATCAACAAATTAATTTTAGTTGCGTTGTGTTTTTATTCCGCTAGGAACCAGCCGAAACAAAATTGTCGCTTGCTACATCTGAAATAAAGAATCTGAAAAAAAATATATATATAAACATTAAAGTGAGCTTAATTAATTATGAAGCAATTTGTTAGATTTTAGATAAACTTATTCATTTGTTTAATGCCATCTTTAAAGAAATTAGATTTTCTACCGAAATAATTGTTGCATATCTTCAGTCTTACAGAAACTTAAGTACGGATTATTTTTAAAATGAATTATAGGCGTTTCAGAAATACATTGGCACACCGGACTTAACGTTCACGCCATTATAATAGCTATTCTTCAAATTGATATTTACTTATTATAATTTACTATATACATATTATTACATAAAATTCCGCTTTTGTTTTCATTTAATCTTACTACATCAGGTACTATAAAATAGCCATGAAACTGCTTCACAGAACAGAAAATTGTAATATGAAATTACTCAAAAAAATTTAATGATACACTATATATAATCATGCTTGGTCCGGCCTACAGTCTCTTAAAACACAGGCCCTATACTCTATGAACTTCTTCAGTATTTTTAATAAGGCGTTAGAAAATTAGCTTCGTGTTGTGCATTTCCAAGTATAACTTTTATACATTGTCAGAATCTGCTGGTCTCCAGATTTTCATGTACTCGAACATTTTTAAGCACTTCCTTAGAGCAGCGTTCAAGACTCACTCTCTATATGTCCTCGTCTAAATACTAATAATGAGTTCAGTTAGAGTTTTCTTTACACCTCCTAAAGCTTGTGGTCATTTTATATTTTATGTGCCCTTTCTCTTATTGGCTTGGATTTTGGTGAGTTGGATATCTTTCCCTCTTGCGATTGGTTTCTTATCGAAACCTTGCATCATTTTCTAACTACGAGCCATTTATTTGATGGCCCATTGTGAATCCTTTTAAATTAAAGTTGTCAGTCTTGGCAGCACCGATATTGCAGATAGTGTTTTCTATTAATTTAATTTTATTACGTGGCACTTTCCATCGTCATTTTTATGGCATAGTGCAATTGCCTTATTTTTCCTGTATTTGTTAAGACGTAGAAAAATTATATTGATGTTATTCGTTTAAAAATACACTATTTTATTTGACCTTAAAATTACCCTTTTGTTTTCCATTAGTGCCATTACATCAAGCACAATAAAACAGCCACAGTAAAATGCTCAACTACTTGACAAAACAGACGAATATATTCTCAAAACACTGACGTTTTCACAATTCACTTTTACTTAAGCCAACTCTTAACTGAATGATGACCGGATTGTATACTCTCTAAGGAATCTTCTAGAAAAATCGACGTGACTTGAGAAATTCTAAACCAGTTTACAAAATGCAAGCACTGGCGATATTTCGCCAAATTTGAAAGGTTTTCAAATTTGTCTTCAGGTAAAGCAACCCAGATCTTCAAATAATAACAATGGTTGCCTCAAAATGTTGTTTTACCTCGGGGATACGCAATAAAGATGATCAAATTTGTCTCCAGGTAAAGCAACCTAGACTTTTGAATAATAACAGTGGTTGCCTCAAAGTGTTGTTTTGTCTCTGGGATATGCAATATGCCATGAAACATTTTAGGTGTATATCCTGTTTTAAATAGATAAATATGAACCAGTAATTTGGATCTGGCTATTTAAATCAAGCATAGCACGCGCAGGTTTGTAGATGATTCCATGTAACATCACACCTGATGTACCCGTTGTACTAATGAATAGTTAATACTTAGAGAGGCCAGTCATTTTATGCACTGGCTCACTCTATGTCTTAGGTCCTCAATTTGCTGCTCGAGAGCACCCAAGTGCTTTCTCTCAAGTCGCAATTCAGTGTTCTTCAGCTGACAGTGAAAGGACCCATAAGAGCACTGAAAACAACATTAAAAAATTCTGAAATTTCATTTTTTATTTGATTAAAGTTTACTGTCTTGATAAGCCGTAAAATAATTACCTGTATGAGCTCTCGCACTGCTACCCGTATAAAATGAACTGGAATGTGGCTCAACTAGACTTTCCCAAACCGGAATTCATTTTTAAGCAGCTCATTATTTATTTTTATTTTGCAAATTTTTAGAAGAGAAATTTTACATATCTGCATTGTTGTTCCAAGGGATCACAATTATAGTATGTTACTCTTCATTTTAAAGGGCTTGAAAATCAAAATTTAATAATGTACCCCTACGGGGAGTAACTTTTCACCTCCCGTCGTGAAGGGTTCTTATAACATCACTAGCACAAAAATTTTATCGCGACTATTTTACACTACACTAATTGAAAATTATCGTTCCATGATCACTGAACCATAAATAACCCCTTTTATGAATGATTAGTATCAAAGTTTGTCCTATGCTGCCATGCTAAGTAAATATAAATTTTCGAAAAAATTTCAAAGGTTTCTCTCGAATTAAAAAAATCGCGTTATATCTAGTTATAGATTTTTTCCTCAGCAAAGTCGAATATAAAGTTTCGTGAAAATCCATTAACATTTGCGGCCGCTATCGTGTGAACAGGAAATCGACCACAGACAGGAAAACAGAAGTCACTCCAAAAATAGTCAAACGGGTTCAGCAGTTCTTAAAACATATATTGATATGAAAATCTCAAAATCGAATATTTTCGTGAAAACAATACTTTCGCAATACAAAGTATGAGAAAGTAAAAATGTGTTCCCAAGCAAAAGAGGAGCTTAAAGTGACAGCAAAGATTCTCAAACCCAAACACTTGCTTAATATAACAGGAAAGATCAATCATGCATAAAGCATTGATTATGAAACACTTTCCAACTGCAATACAATTTTATTTAAACATCTCTAAAATGAGATACATTCAGCGGTAATATTTATAGAATTATCACAATACTACAACAATTTATTATATTTGAAAACTTAAAACTACATCGAAAAAAATGAACTTTATTCAAATGACGTCATTGAAATATAAATTACCTGGCTTTCTTTGTAAAAGCAGTAAATATTTCTTTCATACACTTTTACTCCGATCCTTTCATTCATCACATAACTACAATAATTTATTTTAAGTAAAAACTTTAAACCATGGAGGTAAAAGTAATTTAACTCTATACGTAAAACTTCATTAAAAAGTCTGCTATTAAATTGTCTGCTTCTCTATGGAAAATCAATGAATACTTCATTCATATCAGCTATATTACAGACTCTAGAGCTAAATGATTTTGCTTTATGGAAATTCAGCAATTTTTATAAAACTCATCTTACAGCTTGATGAGTTTACGTTCTTCATAAGGGAAAATTAGGATTTTCTTGTCACACAATAAGTTTCCTCATAGTCAGCCAATCTAGATAGAATAGCACGTGTTATTTGTTTTTCTTATTTCAAATAGCTGCGACCTACTTTAGCGCAACTTTCTGGATTCATTAATAAAGGCTAAAACAGTATTTTTATATGATTAAACGAAATTATTCATTTTTTATATAAAAGATGCTTTCAAAATATTATCGATATTTATAGACAGCACGAAAAAATATTTCCCTTTTAATTTTTTACAAACAGTTAGTGGGGAAATAAAATGTTATCCGATTTTAGTTTAGCTAACAGCTATCCAAATGATTTTCGTTGAAAAATTTACCTATAACCTGTCGGGCTATAAATTACATAAATGGACGTTTAGAATTGAAATGGCAGAAAAAATCCCAATATAAAATCCACTCCGAATTTTTTTTTCAATTTTCACATATGTCCTTGATCATTTTACCACATGCAGAAATAGTGATTTTAAATGCAGCCATCTGCTTAAAAATTTATTCACCAATTTCATATTTATTGTCAATAGGCAGAATTTCGATGCACCATAAAGTTCAGGCACCGGCTCCTTTGACTCCTAAAGAAGGAAGTTGTTCAGGATGCTAAAAGTGGGAGTGAACAAATGCATGGATTGCACATATGGCCACGCCCACATGTCCCGCATACTTACAATTAAATTTTATGCTAATTTTTAAATTAATTCTCGATTTCTAAAAGAACAGAATTGTCAGAATTTTCAACTCGTTTAATTGCTTATAGGAGGTAAGAAAGCCTTAACGCTTTTGTGGACTCTTATACAAAAGTAAAGTACAAGGTCCCTTATTAGAGCGAATATATACACTGATCTCAAAAATTGAATTCAAGAAGTTCTGCATCGATCGACTCCAAATTTCACAGGAAGATAATCCAATAAATTATTTAATCCACTTTAACGAGACAAAATATAGACGTTTAGAGATTTCATTTGCACCTACATTGTTACAACAGGATGGTGATTTGAAAAGGCAAATACACTGAATAATACCTAGACCAAGTGGTGCTTGATCAGGGTTTATACAGGTCTTATACTTGTACTCGCGATTCATCCACTCAATCAAGTGACCAAGGTTGAGGGAGGGTCATGGTTGAGCCGTTTCTTTATAGGAGCAGTTTCCAGTTCCTGGAGGATGGTGGGAAAGGGCCATTTCTGTATAGGATCTGTTTTCAATTGATCGAAGGTGGTGGAAGAAATCAGGCAGGTAGACATTTCCCCTGAGGGCATCCCAAACATTATTCCATAAGATTAAGTTCTGACGCTATCCACTCCATACGTTGAGTACCTTCGCTATGAAGGTAGTCTTCCCATAGGTTCGCTCCATGTGAATCATTACGCATGTCGTCCATTAAGCAAAAATTCGGATGGCAATTCTGCTGACGTAGGAATTAAGAACTTTGTATACATTTGCGTTGTCATAATGGCGCCTGAGAAAACATGATGGTGGGAACGGCCTCCTAATAAAAACCAGCCCATATTATCAGACTAGCAAACAAAGACATGGCGTTCAACGATGTTACTGGACTGGTTAAAAATCCAATGGTGATTCTTAACAAACTGAAGGCTAATGGTCATTTGGTCTTTGTCTAGCTCATATTAGACCAAGTGGGGTAAGGAAAGAAGAGAACACTGCATTGGTTGCTTGATCCGTGTTTTCTTCAGACATCTACACGTGTACTGTCCGATTATATGTGTGAAGGGAACGTTTGCTTATCTGTGCATACAATCATGTATGCATGTATTCATATGTAAGTACTAGCAATATACCCGTTCTTCGTACGTTTTGTATAAAGAAACCCAAAATGCGCAATTATATGCAAATTCTTGTATTCTAAATGCAATTGTTATTCAAAACATTCTATTAAAACATGTAACTTAATTATTTTAAAATATAAGAATATTTGTTCTCGCTATTCAAAACTATCTTCACAGGCGGATCTGAAGAAAAAAAACATCCTGTCACCTTTATAAACAAATGTACAAAATATACGCATTGGATATGCCAAAGTGAAACCGCTGAAATTTCATTAGAAAATATAGACTCGTACCGCTTTCAACAACTGGCTAATCACAATATAGGAGCAAATTGGCTAACACACAATATATGAGTTAATTAGCTAAACGCGATATATATCTGCCAAAATTAAACAAATGACTTAAACTATTGAATATATCAATAATTCCTGTAATATTTAAATCCGAAGGCCGTAATTAATATAATCCATTCAAAAATGTAGTTCCCATAAAATATTTCCTATACAATTCTTTATTATTTAAATTGAAATAGATTTAATAAGAATCGAATACATGCATTGGATTAAATTCCGTTGCTAAGCAATATAAAATGTAATTCCTCTAATAAATTTGCGAAAAAAATATCGTCTGAATGTTATTTCTATGGAAGGTTTGTTTTTTGTTCATATCTCGACTCTTAAAAACTCGAAACATGAATTGATTTGTTTAAATGGAGCTATTCCAAGTCTTAACCATAAATGTTATTGAAATTCGGTGCATTCCCGTTATTAGACAAAAATAAATAAATAAATAAAAAACGACAAACACACACATACAGACAGGTTTTCAATTTTATTTATATATATGTATATATGACATATTCTTCATTAACTGCCTCGCAGAACATTTTAAAATCCATGTGCTCGCAGGTGGTAAAAGAATGTGGACCCCTGCCCAATAATAGCATATCTGGCGATTGTAACTCAGATGAAAACCACGTTCTTTGCGGGTAAAGGTAATTTGACTGGCAAACGGTTTAGGAAAAAATGCGAAACCTCTTACTCTTTAGCATGTTATAAATAACTAGCAGGCATACCCAACGTTGTTTGTGATTTAAAATATGTACACATTTTGGTAGTATTCTATATGATGTGTTTCTTCAAAAAATTATATTAAAATATTTAATTCACCTAAAAAGAAATATAACAATTTTTGTTCTTGATATAGATATTTAATTTTTTACAGGCAGATATCGTGAAAAATCCGTGTTCGGTTTGTAAACAAATTGTGAAGTTTGGTCACCAAATGAGAGAACTAAGACGCTAAACTGGTAGACGACATATCCGCACCATTTATATCCTGTTTCAGCAATATCAATATTCTTGAAACAGTGTTTCTATTGAGTTTACATAAGTTTCAACAAACTCATGTAAACACAGTTGAAAATACATGAATTTGAAACATCTTTGCTAAAATAAAACGAATGACTTGAAATTGAAAATATCAATAATTCCCGTAATAGTGTATCCCGGGGCTATAACAAAACCCAAGCAATAAAATAATAACGTTCATTTATGAAGTATATTTTGTATCAATTTTCTTTATTATTTAAATCGTATAAATTGAATAAAACTCATCTGCCTTATAAGCACATTCAATTAAATTCCGCTGGCAAGTAATACGTAATTTTATTCATATTTATTTTCGAGGGATAAAAATAGTCTACATAATGCCATTTCTATGGAATGCTTAATTTTGCGTTTTGTATTAGGTTTTTGCGTAATAGGTCAGTATCCTAACGTTGAGCTAAAGGCGTCTCCAGCACAGAGCATTTAATTCTGCCTTATAAACGTTCGCTACAATCTTGCAACATCTGTCCTAGAAACTCACAAAATTGGCCGGGGTTATCCGCGTTGAAGTGAATAACAATACACACACACATACAAGCACACATTCATCTTCCTAAAAATGTCTTAAATCACTTGCTTTTCTCAAAATTCCGAATTACGAAAAATGTCCGGTAAATAATACTTTATACAATAATATAAAATAATTAAAATACAAGGGCTGATTACAGTTCAAAGCAACGATTTTGATAGTTCCAGTCCATTTTCGACAGAGTTCCCCCCCACCTTTATTACATATGTAAGTATCATATTTCGTTATTACCTATAGTTTAACCTTCCAAGTACCTCTAGGCGAATGGACTTTTGCTAGTCGTCATATTAATTTCTGCAATGCCCGTACGAAATTAAAGCAGGTTTCGTCATTTCATATTAAAAGCTTAATTGCGTCATGAATGGGGCATTTGGAAATCTTGGGATGAATGTCTACCTGGCGCCATGTCATTCCATTGGACAATTAACGAAGCAATTCGAGATATAAACACAGAAATATCACTTTATAAAGTTTGAGTACTATTCCACGTAGACGTCCATGAAATTGCCACCTATTAAAAAGAATGTGATAGCAGGAAGTCATCTTAAAGGTATCCTTGGAATTAAAGCATTTTATAATTGTGTCGGCTGTTAGCAGAAAGAGAAAGTTCATGTCGCTTTTGAAACAGCATGTTTCCTTTATTTTTGTTATCTTGCATAATAAAAGAATATAACTGTGTGTGTCTTTAATGCCCGTTGTTGGAAATCGAAGCAAAGAACAACCACGAAATTTAGTATAATTGCAGCTGAATTCCTGCAATGGTATGCTTCGAGGATATTTTTTTAGTTCGTAGTTTTAAATTAGATATCCGGTCAAAATTTTGCCATTTTCGCATCAAATTTATCGAGCAGACGATAACAAGAATGAGTCATACGAGGTAGATGATGATTCATCATGAATGTCTGCAGTTGAAGACAAGTACTGAGTTTTGACATTTAACACCTTTACTTCTTAAATTTTACAGATATTAGCGAAGTGTTAATTTTAAGCACGTTCATCATCCCCCATTTCCATATGATCGGCGCGCCTATTTATAGTGCATCAAAGTAGCTAATTTAGGGTGTATAACGTGGTATGATCAATTGGTAAGGAAAAACAGTGAATGAGAATGAGTTTTGTTCAAATCAGATGTCTCTGAAATTGAGTGGTGTTATTTGTATTATTTAAGTTAAGACGCGAACTTATATAAGACTTATGGGAAAAGTTCGGTCTAATCGTTCTAGTATACAATATAATTCCATGGTCTTTTATTCTTGTTATTATGCAATTTATAATATTTTTATGCATATTCATTGAAGTTAGTTAACAATGTTGGCAATGTAGTTTCCAAAACCAGATGTTTTCTTATTTATTTTATCACCAGAACTAAATACCCAGCGTTTTCCTGTTCCTAAATAGGGGCCGCTACTTAAATAATATAGATAACTCCACTTAATTCCCAAATCGCCTGTTTTCAACAACAGTCATTCCCAGTTTTCGTTTCATTTCAAATATTTAGTTTCAACGCATATATAGTTGCGTAAACCAATTTGACATCGATGCTCGCAAACATCCACTGCTAAAGGAGAAGTAGCGAATTCGAAAATCTCAATTTTTACGCTGTCGTTAAGAAATTAACAAAAAATCATGAAATATAGTAATTAAAAAAATGTTTTTGTGTTAGAGTCCGAAAGTATACACCTATATTTTTTTTTATCAAACAACTGAATTATGCTAATTTTTCTTTTTTAGAAAGATTTTGGCGAAATAAGATTTGCGAGATTGGCAAAATAAGAAAAAATATGAAGCTAAAAATCTGATGGTAGTAGCACATGACTTTCCCTAGCAACGTTAACATTTTATTTCTTTCATAGTTTATTAAAGTGAAGTTAATTGAACAAAATAACACGGATGATTATTTGAAATACACTGAATTCACACTGGACTTGTTTTCAAAGGCGACGTTACAAGAAGCGAAAAACTACAATATCTCAAGAACAGATAATTCTACGGTTATGGGGTTGGTCGTAATCTTTTTGTCGTCAAAAGTTATATATGAAACAATAACTTAATTCATATATTTCAACATATGTAGCCTTTATTTTAGAATTTGATGATCTTTTGTAGTCATTTAACAATAAAAGGCAGGTTATTTTTTCCCAAATCGTACCAAAATGTAATCAGCACTATGTCATCGTCACCCATAAGTGACTTATCTGCCAAACTTCATAAAAATTTGATCAATTAGCTTTGAGCTTAAGTGTATACGTATATTTAACAAATAGACACGCACACACATACACATGCATGCATAACCATAACGCTAAAATAGTTTTTCTGTGGGTTTTAGAGTGCTCGAAACGTATAAATACGCCAAGAACTCTAATTGCAATTTTTCGCATGATTCCCATAATTTTCCTATACATTATCATGTGTTGTGAAGAAAGAAATATTTATGCATTTAAAAATAAATAAATAAATATGAAGGAATTGACCTACGGATTCGATTCAAAGATTGTTAAAAACAACATTCTTCGATCTCCCGAATCTTATATTTTCCGCTACAAACAAGACACAAGCAAAGGCAAACAGAAAGACTGACAAGTATATTCTTTTATTATAAAAGATGGAGCATTTCATAGTTTTATTCACCGGGAAAGTGTTTTCAACCCTTCAAATACCATTTTCTCTTCCTGTCAGTTTTTTTTTCTATTTTTCTCTTCTTAAAGATTTCCATCTTGGTCCATGTGATGCAACTTTATTAATAGATGCTTTCTTTCCTTTGTTAATTAGGTTGCTGTGGTCTTTTTATACTGATGGAGACTTTTTTTTCCAAAAGCTGTTGATATTTTTACTTCGACGAATTATTCTGCTACGAACGTAGAACTTTAATTTCAGAAAATCGGTACAATATATTTAAAAAGGAATAACGAGTGCTATCCATTAAAAGTACAAAATAAGACTACTCATTACTTATTAATATTTTTAACAATAAATTATCCTCCACAACTACCATTAGTCAAAAGTCTAAAGCAGCAAGCTGTATGATTAGGAAAGGATTAAAAGAAAAGTAATTATCAAAGAAAATACAAAATTAAGCAAACAGGTTGTCACTGGGAAGAAAGCAACAAAAACTTTTATTCTACATATTTGTTTAACCTTTAAACAAAGGTTTGATCCAACATCAAAGGGAAAAAACCCAAAGAAGCATAAACGAGCATTAAATGTAAAACAAAGTAGTAAGATTCTAAACTCGAAAGAGATAAAAATAGCCGCCCAACACTGTAAGGCAGCTAAATTTTAAACCCAATTCTAAACAAGTTTAGAACATAATAATAAATATATTAGACCTAAACAACAGAGCAAATAAACAAATAGAAGTAAGGATTAAACAGGAAAATTAAACACAACAAAATGAGACAGAACTCAACCAAAAGTATGAGGACAATAAACTAACTGTATGAGTACCGTATATAAAGCATTATTTGTGCACAGAATGTCACTAAACATTGTTCAATTATTATATTTGTTCCCACATTTTCGGCCAGTTATTGCCGTTTAGAATACACTTATTTGTTGCAGACAACAGTAATCTCATTTAGATTCTGTCACCACATGTTGCGCGCAGAGTACCACAACGCTCTTATGATATTCTAACACGCGTTTACACAGTGAATTGGTGGAGTTAATCATCTGTGAAAGTGAACATTCGAAATACACAGGGGGGTGAACGTCGGTTCCATTCGAATTGATAATTAGATACGTAATCAAGGGAGCATACACAGAACACACCCACTTGTAGATTCGGAATGGAATTCAATAATGCTCCATATAACAGGAAATGTACGGGGAAGTGCTGCGTTTGCTATATGAACATTGAATATTTTGAGTTTAAAACATGTGGATGTTATAAAATGTGTATTTCCATTCAACTTCCTGATATAATACTTTTCCGTATTTTACGCGCCCATTTTGTATCAGAATCAGATACAGCGTAAAAAATATATATTTATTTGAGCGTCGTTTGCAAATTCATTTAAAAAATTTTCAATATAAACTAATAACTTAAAAAAAATTCGAATGTAGGATAATTTTATACATCTCTGTAGAGCTACACTATGTGACAACTTTAAAGGGGTTGACCACCCATTTTTAGGGAGAGAACTATCTGCCTTCCTATTAGAAATAAGAGGAAATGTCACTGTTGTAAATCGTGGCAAAATAAGTATTAGGTTTTTTTTTTGTCGAACAGCAGAATATGGAAAAGAACTCTAAACCCAGTGTATACGATCTCATCCCCCTCCCCCCCCAAAAAAAAAGAAACCAACAACAACTAGACTTTCGAATACTTAGATAATGTGTTTGAATAAAACTACAAAGATGCATGCTTGCACACGCGGAATAAGATGTCCCCGCCAGTTTTACAATATCTTTACGTTTACACTGTTACTTGAGGATTAAAATAAAATGGAGTGTAGGTAGCTCAACTCGACTTTTTCATACCAGAATCCCATTTTACATAGCTTGTAACGTTTTTTTTTTTGTTTTTTTTTTTCATATTTAGTAAGAACATTTTTGAAAAATCTGTATCATTCGTCTAAATGATCCCAATTACAGACACCATGTTACCATTCATATTGAAGGGCTTGTAAAAATTTTTCCGATTGATAAAGTTTCACAATGTACCTCCTCTGAAAGGGTAACTTACCTTTTCCCCCGAGGGGAGGGGGGGGGGCTACTGATGTCAGGAACACAAAAAAGTTATCTCGAGTATTTTTTAATAAAATGATTGAAACTGAAAGTTTCGGGATCATTGAGTTATAAATAATCCCTTTTATGCATAATTATTGCGAATTTCGTTCTACTCTGCCATGTTAAGAAAATAAATTTCGAAGTATTCGCTTTAAATTTCAAAACATTCTATTAAGTTCTAGGTTTTCCGTTAATAAAACTGGGTAAAAAGTTTCATGAAAATAAATTAATATTTGGACAGCTAATGTGCACACAATAAATCGACTACAGGCAGACGGACATCACTGTAAAAATTCTCAAAACCTGTTCAGCAGGTATTAAAGCATGGGTTGGCATCAAAATATCGAAATACAGCAGTTCAAAAAGTCGCCGCTAGACGAATAATTAGCGCTTTACTACACTAGAATGCAATTCAAAAGTAATAAACGTTGACTTACTCATTGGCTAATGACGCAATAAATGTTCAATGCGCTGTCCTTCGAATATTGAATTAGAAGTAGTCGATATTTCATCATCATATGCATGTAAGTCATGAAAAAAATTTTTCATCCATTGAAACAATGTTAAATTCTAAGCAAACGTAAGCCGTATCTTTTTCACAAAAAGTGGATGTAACTTGTTTTGCATAATTTCTCTTCAAATGCTGCTGCAAATTTGCATAAGACAGTGACGTTGCAATAAACGTTTGCTATAAAAAAGGAAGAGCGGAACTTGTTTCTCATAACTTAATGAAAAATCTCTATTCAGTCGCAATGACTATCATTAGCTCTTAGAAAGTTCAGAACATTGAAAAAGTAACGTGGCCACGAAACTGCAAATTTACGGGAGATGACTCTATCACCAAAGTTCTGTTGCAGCACTGGTCGAATACATGTAGCGACGTGTGGAGGAGCACCATCTTGCATCCATACAATGTCATTAACGGCATTTCGCTGCTGCAATTCTGAATTTACGTAATTCTGCAACATTGTTTTATACCGAGGACCTGCAATGGAGCACGTTTGCATACCATTGCAAGTGACCTCTTCGAAGAAGTCCGGACCGAGAACGAATGTGCTTGCGATGCCGCATCACACAGTGACTTTAACTTCGTGTAAAGGCACTAGTGCCACTTCGTGAGGATTTTCGTCAGCCCAGTGAACGCAGTTCTTGGAGTTTACGTTCCCAGTTAAGGAGAAATGTGCCTCATCCGTCCGTAATATCCGCAGCGGCCACCTGCTATCTTCATCATATCTGATGAGGAAAAAATTCGCGAAGTCGAAACGCTGTTGCTCGTCTCCAGTTTGCAACATCTGGACGCGCTGGAATCGATAAGGAAACATCCGCAGAACAGAGCGCAGAAGCTTGAGGAAGATGGTCGTCCGGATCGCGGTCTATCACATGTGCGTCCAGTTTCTTCACATTTTTTTACCAAATCACGTACAGTTCGAACGGAACATGGGTCTCGTCTTAGCTTATGATTTCGCCGATAAACTCGCACTGCTTCGGCAGCATTTTCCCCGTTCAGATAAAACAGCTTTATCAATTCACCTCGTTTCCTGTTAAGTGTCATCTTGTTGGCAAGTTCGAACACCTGATTTAAGAAACAATCTTCCCACACTGCTTATTAAAGGTGTTCCACAAGCAATGCTTTGCACAGGGTGCTCTGTGATTGGTGCTTCTACTGTCTATCCCTATGAATTATGCAAAGTGTGTCAATGCACCTTCTCTCTGTGTTGGTCCTTTACAATGCTCTTGCAAATGTTTTGCGTCGCCAATTTTCGTCTTACGTGTATCGCTCTAACGCCATTTATGGTTTTTCAATGCTCTGATCAATTTGCGCAGGAAAAAAAGTGGGTGTTGCCATTCGAAAATTTCGTAATTTTTTCACTGTAACCGTAATCGTGAGAGCTCTATTGCTTGAAATCATCACAATCTCGAGCTCATACCTTCAAATAACAATATCTGAAATTTCCTTTCGATTAGTTGAGCGGATAGGCCGCTAAGGCTTCATATATCGAGGAAGTTTTTTTATGACTATATTTTTTTATACTACGTGACAGTGAAAATGAGACACCAAGAAGGAGTGGACAGAAAAATATGCAAATTGCAGGGTAGACGTAGCTCACTGAGTTATGTAAATGATGCCAAATGAGCAGCTGTCCCGCGCACGTTGAGTGAGATATAAGGGATGTAACCTGCAGTATCGGCACAAGTCGCGCCGCCTGTCTGTCAGGGAAATCATTTTGCAATTTTGCAGTAGCAAAGACTACCAGACCGCCGCCAACCGAGACAGTTCCAGTAGACAGACGAATTCGACGGTATAGTGATCGGACTCAGAAGGTCAGCCTGGTCCATACGTCAAATCTCAGCGGACAGCCACTTACACGCGTCCACTTTGCACCGCCTGCGACGAAGATGTTTGGAACAAGGGAATGTGGCATGTTTGAGGGGTGCCGGTACGGCCAGAGCGACGTCAGCACTCCTAGCCGACGCATCCACCGGCAGGCGTTGGCTGCCCCGCAGACCACTTCCGTCGTCCTTTTGCAGCATGTGCAAGACACCCTTGATACTCCCATATCGACCAGGACCATTATCCGCTGATTGGTCGCCGGCGACCTGCACTTATGGAGCACGTTAAGAAGACTGACACTGACCCAACAGCACAGACGCCTCCGTTTGCAATGGTGTCGGGACAGAGCCACTTGGACGGCGGAATGGCACAGGGTCGTGTACTCAGGCGAGTCACGCTTTTGTGTTAGCAATGACAGTCGCCGTATACGAGTCTAGTGCCGATGTGGTGACAGGTCCAATCCGGCCGCATCTGTGAACCGTCACACCGCGCGACTTCAATGTTTGGGACGCCATCGCCTACGATAGCAGGTCACCTCTAATCCCTATTGAGAGCAAGCACTATGACGTCCCAACGATATATGGATGACGTGCTGCGGATGGTTATACTACCCATCCTTCAGGGGGTACCCAATGTCATTTACCAGCAGGATAACGCCCGACCATACACGGCACGCATCCGCCAACATATCCTGCAATCCTGCAAGGTACCCAGATGCATCCCTGGCCACTAGTCTCTCTCCATATCTCACCAATCGAACACGTCTGGGACGTGATTAGACGGCGCTTGCTTGCTCTTCCACCGCCGCGTTTAGGAGATGAACTCTGGCAAATGGTTGACAGGGAATGGGCAGCCATCCCTTAGGACACCATCAATACTCTCATTAACTCTATCCCTAGACTGTTGCTGCCTGTATCGCCGTCTGCTGGGGTTCTACAACCTACTGATCAGACAATGTGATTGCTCAGTGTATAGGTGTACGATATTGCAATAAACATGACTTATTGTTCGTTGCTGGCTATCTCTGTTTGCCGATTTTCATCACTTTCTGCCCACTCCTTCTTGGCGTCTCATTTTCACTGTCATTTTCATATATATATATATATATATATATATATATATATATATATATATATATACAGCTTTTTCTGTGGGACAAAAATGTGTGTTTGGTACTAGTTTTACAACTTTATGATTTATTCCCCCCCCCCATGTTTAATAAAGAAAAAGAATACTTCTACCCTCCAAAAAAGGCGCAAGCCCCTCTTAATGCTGTCTCGTCGTGTGGCGCAAAAGGGGTTTATTCCAAAGATCAACGATTGTAATGTAACGCTTTCATCCACTCTATATTATAAGCGCTGATATTTTTAAATATTCACATTTCATAATATTTGTTGGGTATTATCAATTTAAAATTAACGGACATGTTTCAAAGATCAATGATTTCAACATAAGACGTTCATCCACTCACCTTATATTACAAAAGATTATATCTAAAGGAACTCATAATAATAACAGGTACTACTAGAGTACTTAAACACAAAACCTGCCTTATAAGGGGCATTTTTAAAATTCGATAGACACTCCCACTGTAGATCCATGAAACGGTTTCGTGCTTGTTATGCGTTTGAAAGCATTCCTGTAGATATTCACAAAAATTGTGGCTTATAGCAAAAATTGTGGCTTATAGTTTCTTGTTACCACTGCAGATATCTGTTATTCCATGACGATCGTATTTTAGGCGCAAAAACTGTCCATGGATACTAATATCTACAGAGTGGTTTCCAAATTATTAACTTAATATTAATGACCTCTATTCCAAAGATTACCGATTGTAACATAACCCCCCTTTATTCACGCAACTCATGTTACAAGCGAATGATATTTGTAAAAATCTGATGTGGGCAACACATGACTTTCCTTATATATTGTAATGAATTTACTACTTTTACAGTAAAAAAATAGGTTTTTCTTACAGTTGATACTAATATTCTTTCCAAGATATTGAATTTTCGACAATGAGTCGTCATTTTCATTGATTTAGCGTCATTTTCATCCATTTGGCGAGATTTTCGTTAATTTGGCAACATTTAAAAAAGTCGCCAAGTTGGCAACATCCCGTCAAATTCGTCGCCAAAATCTCGCCAAGCGTTATGGACGAAGAAATAATTCCTTCTTACAGCAGATAAATGACTATTGGCGTTCAAATACAAAATAATTACTCAAAGTATCTTTTTCATGAATGGAATGAACTCTAGATCCACGAGAATGATGTCACCCAATTTATCGCATGGCATCAAATATGAAATGTGAACATGTTTCTCAATAGGAATTTTTTTTTTTTATATATGACTTTTTGATAATTTCTTTTAAAAATGTGCAATATCTCGAAAACAGTTTATGTTAGCGTTCTAAAATTTATGTCAATCGTTTTCTAATGAAAAATTACATAAGAAATGTCTATTTACGTAACTTTATTAGTGGTTTTGATTTTTTGACGATTTTTTCAAAATTTCATTCGAAAATTTACGGGGGTTCTGAACATTCGATTGCGTATAAAAAGAATAGGCTTCCAGTGTTTACGGATTGTGATTTTTGTACCAAATTTGGTTCGAATCGGCCCATTCGTTCGTCAGTTATCGTCTCCACACACACACACACACACACACACACACACACACACACACACACAGACATCACTTCAAAAATGTTTGATTCGTGATCAGGGATGCTTGAAACGTGCTCTCCCGTCGAAAACTCGAATTCGAATTTTCGACCCCGTCACAATACTTTCCTTATACATTATGTATATAAGGAAAGTAAAAAGAGCCCTTAATAATAACAGTAACAGCCATTGTTCCAATAATCAGGGATTCCTGCATAACATAACCCATTCACCTACTCAACTTATACTACAAACGGTGATATTTCCAAAAGAGCTCAGATTAGCGAGTATTTATAGTGAAATATTTACAGACTCTGTTAAGAAAATCAATTTTCGCACCACAACATTACCATCTACAAACCTCTTCAATTATTTGAATATCCCTTTATTCACACCTTTTTTTGCTCAAATTGCCTAACGTTTATAAAAACCAATTTTCTTTTTCAGGGGCAGTTTTCAAGAAGTGTCCGGACCGCAGCATCCCGGAGCTATCCCGGATGACGTCTTCACAGAAAGACAGACAGACAGACACACGACTATTGTGATAGAAGGAACTATGTGAGGGATATTCCCTCTCTCAAAGTCCTTTCGGTTCACTTTTGTGTGCGGGACTCCAACTCTCAGAGACCGTCAGTTTTTCAACCGTTAGTTGATATCTCTCTTTACGCTTCTACTGCAGGACTTCAATAAAGAAATGGGAAAGAAATGGACACTACTATTACCAAGACTCTCTTTTTTACGGTTTTCATTAAACAGTCAACAATTCTTTGCTGAAAGAATCTGACTTGCCGCATTTGGAGATTACTGAACACTCTTTGCATCTCCCGTGGACGAAGTACCACTTCCTTCGACTACGTTTGTTTTATGGCAACCTTGGCGAAATTTTGTATTTGGCAGTCGACTTGAAGGGGATAGAAATCCTGGTATGGCTATTTTCAATTGAGTCAGAGGGTTGAAAAATATTTAATGGTAATGAACTGCTTTACGACGTAAAATGCGTCTCAAAGAAAGATAAATGAGCATATATTTTTCGGAAATCATTTGGATTTCTTTCTCCATTGCAAGAAATCTGGAACTGGATAAGCTAAAAACTATGTGGCCGAACTTAAAATGGCTGAACTAGTGAACCCAATATGGTAGGGTCACCTCGTGTAAGTAAACTTTTGCAAAAAATGAAAATGGCCGAATGACAGAGTCCAATATAGTAGCGCGACCTAGTGTGAGGGAGTTTTACGTTTAATTGTTTTTCACACTAGATGGCACTATTACATTGGCTCTGTCGTTCAAACATTTTCAGTTTGGTCGACGTATTTTTCAGCTTATTTGGAGGTCTAGGTCCATATTTGCTGCACTTAAGAAGGAAATTCAAATTATCGTTGCATTTTACGTCGTGAACCAGTTGATTACTGATTAATACCCTTGATAGCATTTCAGCTGTTAGTATATTTTAATTTTTGCTCAATATTCCATTAATGTAGCTCTAGTTGCTTCACATTTATTTTAAAAATCAGGATTTTATAAAGAAATATTACATAGAATTTGAATATATTAAAATAATTACAGGTCTATAATTTAAATATAATTAAAATACAAGAAAATATATTTGTGTGACACTGCAACTAGCGCTAGTAAAATGAATCGTTGCAACAGAGTCAACTTACATGTTAAAAATTTGACTCAAGTATAACAGCCAAATTTGCACAGCAGAATTTGACCATGTTAGTAATAATTAATTTTGTCGGGGTGGGCAATTTTATTAACCTTTACGTTGAAATTTTAAATATTTGAAATTAAAATGAATCATTTAATATGTCAATTTAAAAATAGTTTTGCTTAAGATTATAACCCTTGAATTGTAAATTATTTCTTAACATGCATTTAAATGTTTAAAGAATAAAACTTTTTGATTTACTCACTAATTTATTGTTTTTTAAATTAAAAAGACTGTATTTACTTATATAGAATTTTAAGCATGTAAATTTCAAAAGCATATTATTTATTTTCCCGTTAATACAAATATTAAAGTTTTAAAATATTTCGTTTTCTCTTAGTATATATATATATATATATCAAAATATAAGTATATATATATATATATACTAAGAGTAAAAGAAATATTTTAAAATTTAAATATTTGTATTAATGTGAAAATAAACAATAAGCTTTTGAAATTTACATGCTTAAAATTATATATATATATATATATATATATATATATATATATATATATATATATATATATATATATATATATATATATATATATATATATATATATATGTGATCAAAGAGTTTAAATATAAAATAGAATTATTTTGCTTGTTATGGATGCTTCACTATTTCCCTTCCATTATTCTACCTTAATTTACCCATATTATATATATATATATATATATATATATATATATATATATATATATTAATTTTCAAATTATTCACAAAGTATTTTAAAATTTAAATAATTAAATTAGTTAAACAATTAAACAATTGAATAATCAATCCCAAAATTATTTAAAAAATATAACATAAATAAATCCATAATAAATTTGCCCTTTTAATGTATAGTTTCATTAGAAAACATTCAAAACGTATAAATACTTTTGTTAACTTGACAACATTGAAACATTAATTGTGCAATTAATTTTAGTGGCGTCTGATACGGAATAATTTACCATCTCTATATTACTGAATTTAACCTTTTCTGAAAAAATATATATATATCGTTAGCAACATCATGCAAAGTTGATTAGAAGTATCAATTTCTTTCGGCGACAAATGACAGCTTTCTTCGTCAGAATAAAAAGTCAGAGCGCTAGTTTTAATTAACGAAGCAGGAAAGCGTCTGTTTGTGCTTTTGTTGATACTAGTGCTCTGTATTTGTATTCTGTCGAAGGAAGTTGTTAGTTGCCTCCAAAATTTGTGAAAACTTTTAGTTGTTCCTAACAAAGCATTTATTCTTGGAGATTTAGGCAACAGTTTGAACTAATATATTTTTTTGTCTTTTATTATTTCTTAAAGTTACGAACTTTTCCAGCTAGTTTGACTTACAATTACAAACATAATTTAAATATGTAAACCAGATATGTCACTTGTGTTCATTTTTTATTAAAACTGCCGAATTTCAATTAAAACATATAAATTTAACTAGTGCAACAAAACTATTGAAAAAATTTAATTCTTATTGTAACAATTTCATAATGCAATAATAATAATAATAATAATAATATTAATAATAAATAAATAATCAGAAGCACATACAATATTAGTTCTGACATAAAACTCCTCTGATGTTAATTTAGTATTTAAAATTCCAAAATTTGTTTAATTTATTGCATAAGAAATGTAGAAATACAACATTTCTTAATTAAAAGTAATATGATGGATGGTTGTACTAAAATGCTTGTAACTTTTTATTTATTCGACTGCAGTTCTTTAAATTTCTGTCAAATACAAAAATATTCCAAGCGTTTAGAAATTGAAGCGAAGTCGACAGAATTAAGGTGATCTTGACAAACGTGTATTGTTTTGCTTGAAATGCCAAAATCTCGCCAAGTTGTTGTCATAAAATAAATTTATATATTTCTATCACTTCTTACCCAACCTATGGTGAAGTACTTTGCATTAAAATATATATTATATTCTATAAAATTCTGTATATTTTTAGCTTGGTTAGCAAAACTTATATTTTTACAAATTCAGTCATAACCATCAGGAACTTGAAAGGTTTTTAACACCCCATGATCATGCTCTGTGTCGCAATTATTTGCAGAAACAGTTTTTATCCTGGTATCTTTTACCTAATTAAAACGTATTTTGTAAGCTGCTAACCAAGTGTATGTTTAATATCCTAATGTTATTCAATAAGGATAAATAATATTGATTTATATTAAAATACATCACTTTTTCGATTTCTTTCCATAAAGTCTGCAGCTTCGGTAGTTAATTTATTAAGAAACTGTTGAAAAAAGTGCTAAGAAGATTGTTGAAATCCTATATGAAATGTGTTTGATTTGTATCATGGACCGTGCAATTAATTTTTAATTATTTAACACGATTGTCTTGCATTAAGAATGCAAAAAAATGTTTACTACATAAAATGGCTACAGAGAACTGTAAACTACTGGAAGAAAACACATGTGTTTATTCTCAACATAATTAACTATCGGGCATCAATCACTTTGCTTGAAAAAGTTACAGGTCGTCGCCAATTCGGTAAATTTGGCGCCATTTTTGAATTGCAAAAAATAGGTTTATAATTTAAGTGCTTAAATACTTAAATTTATTTAAAACCATTAAAAAATAGAATTTATATGTTACCAATTCTAAAATTCAAGTTAAGATTTAAATATATATATATATATATATATATATATATATATATATATATATATATATATATATATAAATGTAATGTAATAATTGTAAACGTTTTAATTTTGTTTTTTAAATATTTAAACCTTTTAAAGAGAAAGCTAAATTTCTATAATTTGTAATAAGCATTTTTATCAAGTTTCAGTATTCAAATGTTTTTAAAATAATTTAAATATTAAAAGTTGAAAATATTTTATTATTTAAATTTTTAATTTTCTATATTTTTCTAAATTGAAAAGCACATTAAAAAAAATTATTTTGTCATTAATTTTTAAAATTGTCAATGTGAATAACGTTTTTTTATTTCAATTTCTTTAAACATTTCTAAATGTAGAAAGACATGTAAATTGAAATCTTAACTTGTATTTGATTAATTATATTAGGAAGGCAAACTGCAACATAGTTAACTGCAACTGACTCGATATAGTTATTTATGTGGGGAATAGACACACATGTGAAAAAATTCACTACACTCCCGAAATAATATTCTTCGGTGGAAAGAGCATTGCGTATTTCATTATTGTATTACATTCAGAAATTACTTGTTACTATTCTTCATATAAAGATATTTTATCGTTTAAAATACTGTTGAGATATATTATCTTCTGTTTTACCAACAAAGTTGGAAGTATTGAGTTTATATCGCGGGAAAATGTTTGTGATTGTGTAGCTTACCCTGTATTTTGCACGATTTAATTTTTATAGATTTTCTCTGCACTAGCGAATTTTATTCTTCGTGGTATTTTCTTTTTTAATCCTCCCTATGGAAGTGACTTTAGAAAGTTTAACATAATACTAAATACACATTATCACATAATTTAGAAATATATCTGCCTGATTGCTATGTTAATTTCTGCAGATTCAAAAATTGTTAATTCAAACAAATAAATGCAATTTTAAAACAATGTGTTTATAAACAATTATAAGCTAATTCCTCAAATATTGCAAAGGCAATTTCAGTAAAGCACATGTATTTCACATAACAAATATTTTAACTCAATCCAAATTATTAAGAATATACATTAATTTCAATATTTCTAATTATAATATTTAGGTCATAATTATAATATTCTAATAATAATATTTTAAAACGTATTTCTCACATAAAACATATTTTATTTAAAATACAATTAATCATGTATTAAAATTATTAAATCATTTTATATATATAATACTACTATGAAGAAAATTAAATACCCCAATTGAATTAAATATTTGATTTCTAGCCGACCTAAAATTTATATGTTATTAGTTCATAATATATATATATATTAATACTACCATATAAGTTCATTTATGGGATTATTAGAGATAATTAATTTGAACAGACCCTAACGTAATCCTTCGTTTAAAAATACTAATCGTATACATTAAATATTAATATTTTAACTTTTATAATGCTTTATATATTACGAAATAATTTCTTATATATTGCTGATTTTTAACTAGTATATCTTAAATTTGAAATTTATTGAAATATGTGGTATGATATTTTGAAATACGTCATATTACAATGTCGGAATAAATATTTCATCCATCCCAGGTTCTTGACTTAAATAAGTATTTATTAATCTACGTAACATTCACAGTCATATAAATTATGTCAATTTTTCTATTACTTCAAAAGTGAAATTTATTTTATATCGAGCTTATACATAACATTTTAAATCTAAATTTTACAAAAATACCAATGTTATGTAAGAAACATAAATACTATTATTAAATATAAATTTGTATATTAAATATAAGTTTACATTTTTACTATTTTTAGCTTATCACAACATACTTTTATATAATGTACCGTGATAAGATGGAAATAATTAAATTGTAAAAATTATTTGTAAAATTAATATTTAAAAGTTTAATATTTTAATTTTATCACATAACACCATATTTATATTTATTATATAACATAAATATATAAAATTAACTTGAATACCGCATTTTAAGTTAAGAAGAATTTTTTGAAAAAAAAAATATTTAAAAGCACAAAATTTTATTTTCAATAGCTTCCTACAAAAAAAACACATCAATATTTCAATTTCTTATATTCTTTTATGTAATTTGCATATTCTACAAAATAATTGATTTACTCTTGTAAGGTATGTTATGCTTTACACCATGAATTGCCTTATACAGCCATCTCAAGTAAATTAAATTAAATTTGTATTTTATTTTTAACCTGGTTATTATTTGCTTACATCAAGAAATATCTACTTTTAAAGCCACGTAAAATTATTTGATTCCTAATTAGTTCAAAGTTTACACGACACTAAGCCGATACCTGTACATACTGTTGAATATTTCCTCCTTCTTTCATAAAAGTCTCGATAATATGGTATGTCTTTATTAGTTATTTACCCTTTCTGCAAGAATTTCTCAGTAACTAAGTGGATTAACAAAATTTCCCTAAGGATATTTCTCACAATGTATGAATATCACAATACTTATAAACAAAACATTCATATTTACATAAGACACTTAGCGATTATTAAATATCTTATGAAATTGTGTGTATCTAGACTTGTTATATCTATTTTTATAATTAATGCATTTTCAAGACACTTAAAGTAACTGAGAATAAAGAAAGTTATATGAATGCATACTTTATTATTGTGTGTGAGTTTATCATGCTCGCTTTATAGCTCATTTAATTATATATATTGAATTATGCATTTTCTTGAAGTAATTTAACGCTTAAGACGAAGCGTCCTATTATTACATTACGTTGAATTTTAAAATGTATTAGGAATAAATATGTAATGTTTAGGAAAGTATCCAGAAGTTACTTGGTATTTGAATAATTATTTTTATATAAACTTTGATGTTTATTTAATTATAATTTGAACTTTTCATTGATATGCATTCTTTAGTGCTTAAAGTAAACAAACACTTCAGTTATTGAATTTAATTACTACATTGAATTAAAAAAAATGAAGGTTAAATATGTAATTTGTTTTATAAACGTTTACATACATTACAAAGTGTTGATAAATAAACTTTAATTTAACAATTTTATCGCTTATTTAATTACATAATTTGTATTTTGCATTTTGAAGCATTCTTTTCGTATTTGACACAAACACTTCTATTATTTATATTTGTTGTCCAATTATTACATTAAGTTGAATATTACAAATGTACTAAGAAGGAATAAGAAATTTATTTTATGATTTTTCTAAAATTTACGTTGTAGTAATACATACATTTTAATCAGTGAAATATATTTTTTGTTTCATTACACATCGCCAACAGTGCATGTTCTGATATTGTTTTTGCTTTTAAAACTATAATTACATTATGCTGAATTTTAGAAATGGATAATTAAGAAAAAATATGGATATTTTCATGTAATTTTTTTATTCCTCAAAAAATTACTAAACATTAAAAGATAATTTGTCACCAAGAGAAGAAAGCATAAATGTTTGTAATAAATAATGCATACTTTATTTTAGAAAATTCTTAAAATATTAAGTTGATTATTATTACAACATTAATTTGAAATATTTTAAAAATTGTAAATGGACGAAAAACGAATGAGTTGCACAAAGTATAGAACATATATATGTAGCAAAATATTTTCAATATATTGCTTTTATTTTTAACCAAAATACTCAAATACAAAAAATCGAAAATAAATTTTGTATAATTTTAAAACACCCTGTAATATTTTACTTAAAATGATAAGATTTACAAAAAAAATTAACAAAAATTATTTCAAGCCGCAATGATAACATATCTCAAATGATATCTTATTTCATATATTTTTTTAATCTCAAAGTACGTACCTAAAATTAATACCTATCCTAATACATAAATTCAAAAGTATTACCTATCTTAAAATATCTTTTAAAATGTTTGCAGATAATTTCAAAAAATCATAAGACTAAAAATACAGCACTCACTTTTAATATTTTATATTCGTGTGTTTTCTTGAGCTATAGCTTCAGAATAAAAAATAAGTTATACGATTCTTCGCATGGTATATTTTTAATTCTTCGCATAATCACTAAATTTGTTTTGATTACTACTTCGCTTTTCTATATTTCTTATGATTACGCGTGACGGAATTTTTGTACGGAGAACAAAAGTGTATGAGTGGTGACGTCAGTTTACATTGTACAAATATTTATAATCAATCAAAACATGGATTTGATTCAAATATTGTAAAATTGTAAGATAATGAAAAAATAAATTTTCAATAAGTATTCTGTGTCTCTTTTTTCTTATTTTTGACTCTTGTTCTGACTGCGTGTTCTGATCACGTCCGGGCCACCACTTTTAAGCGGACTTATTTGCTAAGAGCTACTAATAAGGTATATTCACACGGATCACTCTTATGCGAGTATTGCATATTTATTTCATATTTGCGATTTCATATTGCATATTTATTGCATATTTACAAGTACTGTAAGCGAGTATTGAATTTTGTATATTTTTAATAACCGACAGATATGCAAAACTGTGCAGAAAATAAACACATGGTACGTTGGAACATTGCTATCAAAATATTTAACTATTTTAACCACCATCCTCTAAGAAAAGTAACTGTTCCAAATATTTTAAAATAGCTAAACATGTGTAGTAATGCTTATAATTTGATACTTGCAGTGATGTCAGAGGAATGTACCTCATTGTAGAAGGCGACGCCCGAATGTAACTGTGTCACTAACTGTAAAGATGGGGTATCATCCCTATACGGAATTTAACGGAGTAAAAATATTTTTTTATATATAAAGAAGAAAAGTGTGTATGTATGATCCACCATAACTGGAGAACGATTGAACCGAATTCCATGAAATTTGTCTTGGTAGTCTTGAAGACACCCCACAAAAAACATAAGCCATGTTTCTACGACCAGTGGTTCTCGAGATATTAATGAAAAACGACACTTTTCCCAAGGAGTTCCACTCTCTAACTCCATGATTCACAACGAAAAAGGTTGGACATTGTTGGTTTAAAACGTGAAAGTCAATTAAATATCTTGAGTTTTGTAGGAGTTTATTGAAAGTATTAGACACTTTTGAAAATCACAGGTTTGAGATATGAATTTAAATGGAATTTTTCACCGTGGTTTATTTCTCACAGGCTTACTCAACACTGAGTTTTGTGGGAGTTTATTGAACATATTAGACACTTTTGAAAAACACAGGTTTGAGATATGAATTTAAATGGAAACTATCACTATGATTTATTTCTCACAGGCTTACTTAACAACGAAAAGTATTAAGAAATCACAATAAAGATCAATCATGCATAAAGCATTGATTATATATAAAACACTTTCCAACTGTAATTTTATTTAAACATCTCTAAAATGCGATACATTCAGCGGTAATATATCACAATGGGCCCTATATGTTCCTGTATAATTTTTATCATAGTTTTGCATAGTAAATCCCGAGCAACGCTGGGTAATCGCTGCTAGTTTTTTTTTATAAATTGCAAACTGGTATTACATTTATGGGAGATGTGCGATTTGGATATGCATGCCGAGAAGGATATAGATGCAATATAACTGTATTTACAAAACATAGCTAAAATATACAGTTGCTACTTACAACAGCGCGGAGTGCGTAGCTATCAAAACAGCAATGTTCTGAAGTTCTGAATAATTCTAAACTTGCTTATATATACCTGTTTAGAAGTTTCTCGAATTCGGCGTATACAAATAATAGAGTCATTAGCACTATTCAAGCAAAGTTCAATAAGTTTAATGTTCTGTGATTTAGCTGAAGGAGGGCCTGCATACATTAAAAACTAGTTTTTATTGTGAGACCAGGAAATGAGTTCACACCAGATTTAGTTGAGACAGCTTTATGTTCTTTATTTATGGTTTGCTGCAATAGTACACAAAGTATCAGACTTGGGGACGCCAGTTTTATGGCACTCTCACCCCAAAGGTCAAAATAGGCAATAAACTGTGGAGGTCAAGGTGAAGCCACGAGAGGCCACACAAGTGGTCAAAAATTTAACCAATATGTAACCAAATGTAACCAATCACAGCCAAAAAGGCGTGAAAGAACCAGGCCACCCGACTCACCCTGGGATATGAGAAGCTGGTTGAGTGGCCGGAGCCAAAGAGGCGTGTCAGATCTCAGGCAAAAAGAGGCGGAAACCAAGAGATGATATATATCACACAACTGTTAGGAGAATATGTTAGATTTCTACGAGAATGCAATGAGAAAGCAGTGGGCGAGGTTGAATTAAGAGCTGCAAAGCGAAAGAGCCGCAGAGCCACAGTTCCGGCAAGAGAGCAGAATGCCATGATGATTTCGTAGACGTTCCACAGAAATGCCCTGAGATACACTTCGACGAGTGAGACAGAAAGGAAATGTCCATGCCCTAACTTAACTTCAACGTCAGACTTCGAGATACAAAAGAAACGAAGTACGAGCTGTGTGTCAATGCAGAGTGTAACAAAATTGGAGGTATGTGTTCCTATCAACAACTGTAAAGGTCACAATGCAATTTAGGCATTCAAACAATGGTCTCACACGTGCTCTCTCCGTCGCAATTAATATGAATAATTGTTGTAATCAATTTAATAATTAGTCTATGTTGTTAATAAATTACTTTATTTGTAAAGTTAACAATGTTGCAATTAATGAGTGGTTGTATGTTAATAAATATTATTTTACAGAACTCGCACTAAAGATAGATATGGTGGGTTTAAGCGTCATACAACGCAATGTGTTTTAAGGTTTTACGATATACGATTTTACGGCCATGTTTAAGAATTCAATTTAATATTATGCTTTGCATAATTCTCATATGATGGTTAAAGCGGTATTATTAAGTAATCAACGCAACTAAAAATAAATAAACGTTAATATTTTATTTTCAAATGTGCGGTATTGATAGTAATCAATGCAATAATCAATATTTAAAGTGGTAACTTTAAGTTTTTCTGTATTTTGTACACCACAGTAAGCAATAAAATACTGGAAATATAGTCTGGTTAAGGCACGTCAATCGCGCTCAGATGACTCCAGTTGCAATTCCTGGAGCTGCTTCAAAATATCCCCGATTCTATGCGGTGTATAGACACGTTAAATCTGTGTGTCCGAACGTCCCTCTGAAAGCATGGTGGCTGAGGAAGGAGGATACGGTTCCCATGGATGTCATTCTTACAGGGGTCCCATTTAAATTGAGTGGCAATTGGTCAAGAAGTATAACCTCACCTCCTTGTGTGGTGCTTCCTAATAACGAGACAATGGCACATTCCTTCTATAATAAGTTATGGACGTGACATAAACCAACCAATCAACCAACTAAATAAATAAAGACTGAACAAGCTGGTGAAAAATCACACGGGTAAAATACTTTAACACGGGTGGTGATGAGTAATCAATGGAACAATGCCTTGTCTTTGTGCAACGCCCTGCTATAGGGCAGAAATAATATTCTTAGTACATCAGTCTACTAAATTAACTTTGATTAATTTCTACGATCTTCAGCCACAATTAAGATTTGTAGGTGCTCTTCTCTGATATGTAAGTCATTTTCTATGATTTGTAGGTGCTCTTTAATAATCTTTATTTGCTTAGGTAAGTTATAGCTTCGTTATCTTCTACGTTGAAAGCCTGTTTTAAGTTTTTTACCACAGCAAAAGTAATTAGCGTAATGAAAAAAAATATTATTGATGGTATAAACAAAGGTCAGGAAAACTAATGTAATATTAGGAGCTCAAAATTTTATGTACTCACAATTCGTAAACGATTGTATTGATGCACTTCAAACTTGGCATTAATGGGGGAAGAGATACATTTTTAATCCACTCTTAACAATGGCCTTGTTCTTCAAGGACAGGTTTTGAATATATGGATGATTCTAGAATCATCTCCTTATTTAAAACCGCAATATCTGCGAATATAACGAACGGAGCAATATAAAATGTATATTTAGACTAAGTTAGGGATGTAAAATTTGCTTATGACACCAAAATTTGGACTGCCATTAATGGATTTTTCTTTTGCTATAGAAGATGTTATTCCTTATGGAATGCTGTATTTGAATTTGCTCTATGATAAACGACGGCAGATTACAGACATGTAGTTCATTTTTTTCCCTCGCATCTGCGCATATTTGACATTTACATAATTATTCCACTGAATCGCATGGTGAGTTTGACAGACGATTCAAGTGGTATAAAAATATATTTTTCCTTTCCCTGCGATACATGGTAATGTATAGAGAAAATATTGGAATCCTGCTGAAAATCGCAACTAGAGTTTTCGACGGATCTACACGTTTTGGGACCTCTGGAACACGAAAACTTTATTTTTAGCTTGACGTCTGTGTGTGTGTGTCTGTGTATATGTATCCACTCTAAGTCAAAAACTATTAAACCAAATTTCATAAAATTTGGTACGTAAGTCACTTGTGGGTGACTCTGGTGCTGATTAGTTTTGGGTACGATTCGGGATAAAAGAACCCGCCTTTTTTAACAAAATGATTCGCAAAAAAAATTGCTGTATCCACTCTAGATGAAAAATCAATAGATAAAATTTTACAAAATTTCGTAGATAAGTCACTTGTGGGTTACCCTGGTGCTGATTGGATTTTGGTACGATTAGGGAAAAAATAACCTACCTTTTTGCGAAATGACCCCCAAAAATTGCCAAAATCTAAAATAAAAAACTACGTATGCTGAAATATATCAATTAAATGCCTATTTTATACTTAATTTTTGACGATGGAAAGTATAAGATCAACCCCATTCCACTAGGACTAGCCGTTCTCGAGATATTTTAGTTTTTCGCACTTTCGCTACGCCACTTTTGAAAATAAATGCAGTTACCAAATAAGAACGAAAATTGAATTGGAAATGCAAATTCGTTGTAGTTTTAAGTAATTATGGGTGTTATTTTGTGCAATTAAACTCACTATATTGAATTATTGGAGAAATAAAGAGAACGTGAATATGAGTCTGCAGGGAAAGTCATGAGCTGCCCACGTCAGATTTTTTGTTACTAGAATTATTCAAAATATTTAAATTTTTAATTTGGTTGAAAAGACTTTTCCATCTGAATAAAAACACTTTTATTTAGCGGGAAAAGTAAAATCCTGCACTTTGCATAAAAATCGAAAGTACTAAATTTCAAAATGTCAACCCGTGAGGTGGAAAATTATCACGTTAATCCCATTCGCACAATAACACTTATTGAATTGTACTACAGGAAATCAATAAGAATCCAGTCGCGAGACAGTGCGTAGTAACAGAGCAATGGAATAAAGTTTGAGCAAGAAGAAGGAATAATCTTCGACTTATATTCACTAAGAAAGCATTAGTCATGGGCATTGATGCATTTTCAACACTAAGACTTTTAACACCGAGACTTTTGATAGGCTAAAAATTAACATTTAAAAGAAAATATGATATACCAGAAACTGTAACTGACGTTGTCCAGCAGTTAAAGCAGGGATAAATTAAATGTACAACTAAATAAATACAAAAAATGAATTTTATTCTTAACATTTATTAAAAAATTAATTTTATCAATAGTGAAAACTGCACAGTTGGTAAATGAACTCCCGGGTGGATTAGATGACTGAATCTTTGCACACTTTTAATATCTATTGCTGTTCATAATCTAAAGATACCGAATTCGCTTGGGGATGTAGAAACTGAGAGTTTTGAAAGGGCTCAGAACGTCTTTTCAAACACTCCAAAAGACCCCTGGCGACCTAAAAGGCAGGATTTTTGCACATTTATAGTATCAACTATCGAACGGAACCAAGCATAGTCGGATTTTCGACCCTTTTCCCTTAGGGTGGAGATTGCGGCAATTTTTTAATGTATTTACAGACACTCATGCAGACCTCTAAAGGTTTAAAAAGCTAAATATTTGCCCACTTATAATATTGACCACTGTACCGAACATAACAAAGCATGATTTTTCAGTATTTCTCCCATGAGTGGACAAAATGGGGAGGGGGGGTAGAGTAAAGGCTTTTAAAACCGACCCGAAGCCGCCACAGGGGACACAATGTCTGAAACAGGATCGCAGGGTAGAACCTATTTGGGTCAATTTTCAATTGCAACAACAATGCTCGGCTCAAAGCGCCATATATTATTAAGCAAAATATAACTTATAAAAATATCCAAGGGGAGCAGCTCATGATTTTCTCTACAGACAAAAATTCGTTTTCTCTTTATTTCTTTACTAATTCATTAAATTAAGTTTGATTGCATAAAATAACACGCATAATTATTTGAAATGACACTAAATTTTGCACTTTAATACCAATTTTCGTTTTCATTTGGTAAATGGCTGTAATTTCGAATATGCAAATAAACTGAAATTTCCAAAGAATGACTAGTTATATAGTAATGGAGTTATTCTTTTAATCTTCAAAAATTACGTATAAAACAAACATTAATTGATACATTTGAGCACACGTTATCTTTTGTTTTAGATTTTAACAATTTTTGCGGGCCATTTCGCAAAAGAAGCGGGTTTTTTTTCAAATCGTACCACAAATCTAATCAGCACCAGTGGAACCTACAAGTGACTTATCTACCAAATGTTGTGTAATTCGATCAATTATTTTTTCAGTTAAAGTGGATACGGGCAAATTTGGAGATCGATTTCACAAAAAAAGGCAGGTTCTTTTATCCCGAATCGTATCCAAATCTAATCAGTGACATAATATTTTATAGGTTATCCCACAAGTAACTTACCTACAAAAATTAATGAAATTCCATCAATTAGTTTTTGAACTAGAGTGAACACAAACTCTGCATAGACACACACACACACAGACTTCACACAAAAATAGTTCTTCCGAATTCTAGAAGTCCACAAACATGTAGATCCGTCGAAAACTCGACTTATGATTGCACAGACAGATAAACACACAGACACAGACGTCACGCTAAAATAGTTTTTTCGAATTCTAGAAGTCCACAACGTGTTGATCCGTCGAAAAGTCGACTTTTGATTGCACAGACAGACACACAGGCAGATAAACACACTGACACACACACCAGACGTCACGCTAAAATAGTTTTTTAGTATCCTAGAGGTCCCAAAACGTGAAGATCCGTCGAAAACTCGATTTGTAATTTTCGATATGATTCCAATACTTTCCCTATACATTACCATGTATTGCTAGAAAAGTAAAAAAAAATTGCAACTTAATTTTTTAAGCGTGTTAGTTTTCCTGCCCTTTAATACTAACTTTCCAGCCCTTTAATACAAGCTTTAATACCAACTCTAAGCATGTAGATGGTTATAATTTATACTTTTAAATATATCTGAAAAAACGACAATTTAAAGAGTGTTGAGGACAGTTTGGGCTCGGGTTTAAATTTAAACATGTTATTGGACCTCGGGGTTTGGTCAATGTTAATATAGGACCTGGTTATATAAAAGTCTAAAATTTCGGTCAATGCAGATCCCTGGAATGTAACAGACCTCTATTGAGTTCGACCGCAGGTATTCTTGTAACTAGTGGAAAGTCCACTGTGAGTAGACTTAACGACACTAAATAAATATCTTCAAATATTTCTCAGCTCTTATCTTTGTACTTCCTGAAACAAAACAACTGCATTTCCCCGATTTTCTTTTTCAGTTAAAAAATCGCAAAAGAAATATTTTACAGCATAAGTTTATCTGCTTCTTCTCCAGTGATCATTTGTTTTATCCATATCGTCGCCAAGGTTTCACTATTATCTTCATTTTCAAGAAAACAATTACGATTCGCATAATTGCCAACTGAATCTCAACCCTTATCGATAAGCTATCACCTCTCTCCTCAAGCAGTTTATGTGAGAGAATATGCACTTAGCATGAAATTCGAATTCAATAACTTACGGAAAGCCGTTCCGCGGGGTGGCGGAAAATGATCGCATAAAACTCTTTCGTGCAATAACACTTATGGAATGATTCATAAAGGAAATCAATAGGAATCCAGTCGTGTAAATGTTTGTAGAGCACTAATGGTATAAATGTTGGATAAGAGAAAAAGAAAATTGTAAGTTTTGATGTGAATAACATATACGGTTGGGATATATCTGATTGAAATCTAAACGTTACAAGAAAATGTAAACATTTGGAGCGTTTATATCTCCGGACCTAATAGATAAAAATGTAAACACTTTCAACTTGTTTTGGCTGAAATAAAAATTCCCAAAACTTTTTTCTTCGATGAAACTGAACAGATTTTGTCCCAGAAAGTTATGTCTCGTTTTGCTTACTTTCACTCGAAATATATTTTTCTAATTATAAAAGACATATATAAACAGTAAGCGCAAAAATGTTCAGTAGGAAATCCAGTTTTTAGATAAATAAGTTTTCTATTTTTTTTCTTTTGCAAATAAAGAAGTTCAACATAAAGAGTCTGCGTCAAGTGAATACAACAGAAACTAATTTCTCTAATAAGACCGGGCTCTCGTTGAAAATAATAGCATCCACGTATGCTGCATCTAAACTGGCCACGTACTATTAGCTGTGTTATCTTTGTGAATATTAAGGCCCCCCCCCCCCTAAAGGCTGCTTTTAGCAATTAAACATTGGTTGTTGCATCCTAGTACAGCATGAAATCGATCTCTAGGTAATTCGAAACCGATTTCGTGGTTTAACTGAAATTGCCGGTGATCACACAGGTTCGCAAAATATGTGGGATGTAGCAAGTTTACTTGTTGCCATTGCAGATATCGGTTATTCCATGCTGGCGACTCTGTTTAACGGTAAAATGGATTCACGGATGTCGTAATTCAAAAATGAGAGTGCATTGCGTACAAATTATTTTTAAGTGACTATATTTCATAAGGAACATGACTCGTATTAATTGGTATTCAAATGTCACAGTTTTAAGAGAGCCTATTTTATATGGAACATGACTAAACTCGATCGGTATCCGCGTGTTACAGTTTTAAGAGAGCCTTCTTTATATGGAACAGAACTCAAATCGATTGGTATCCACGTGTTATATTTATTATATGGCAAGGCCGTGGCTAGAGACGAAATTCAAAGAGACTCAACAATCTTGAAGAAGGGGCTCACTAAAACAGTTAATCATTAGCATTAAATAGTCACTATTATGTATTGCTATCTATATAAATTATTAGCAAATATATTTATATTTGTAAGCTAAGAGTTGATTAGGAAAATTCATATAGCTACTATACATCAATATTAATATATAATTACAATTAATTTTGATATAAGCATTAACTAGTAGCAAAACTGTTAATGAATCAAAGAAAATTTCTCAAAGTTAATACAAGTTGCTTAATATTAACTCTTAACTACTTATCAGTTGTATTTGACTCCTGAATGTATAACAGTAAACCCCACAATAATACAAAAATATCCAAATACTATTGGCTTAATGTTTAAATATATTTAAATTAAATATGTAAATAAATTGATTATCAGTATAATTGCACAAACTCAGCTAAATTAAGTAATATTTAAGGCGAAATAATTTATAAAAATATATCAAAGAAATTTCTTATGCAAAATATGGGTGACATGTTGGATTAAATTTCATATAACCACTAAATATTTAATATTTTTATCAATCGGGTGCTGAGTATACCTCTTGGAGGGGCTACGGCCCTGTTATATGGATATTGAATATGGGAGGCGTGAATACAAGTAACAACACGAATACTATAGAATAATTTCCTAATGTATTTATGCCTTTCTATATATACCATCAAAAAAGCTCGCAGTTTTTTAAATGTCTATATCATCGCACACTTATAGTATTGACAACGAGATAGAATCTAATTGAGAAGGATTTTTGAGTGGAGAAAATGGAGATTTTGAACATGACTCGAATCGATTGGTATCCACGTGTTACAGTTTTAAGAGAGCTTAATTTATATGAAACATGACTTAAATCGATTTGTATCCACGTGTTACAACTTTAAGAGAGCCTACTTTTTGTGGAACCCAAATCGATTGGTATCAAAATCGATTGGTATGCACGTGTTACAGTTTTCAGAGAGCATAATTTATATGAAACATGACTTAAAGCGATTTGTATCCACGTGTTACAACTTTGAGAGAGCCTACTTTTTGTGGAATTCAAATCGATTGGTATCCATATCGATTGGTATCCACGTGTTATATTTATTACACAGATGTTGAATGGGGGAGGTGCGAAAACAAGTAGCATCAACAAATTTATATAATAAATTCCTAAATGTGTTTATGTCTTTCTATACCCTTAAGGAATCTCGCAGTTTCCTAAATGTCTAAACCTTCGCACACTTATAGTATTGACAACGAGATAGAACCTAATTTCGAGTGGAGAAAATATAGGTTTTGAACATGACTGGAATAGATCCACGTGTTACAGTTTTAAGAGAGCCGTCTTTATATGGAACATGACTGAAATCGATTGGTGTATGTAGCGCAGTAAACAAAGAATTTTGAATAAAATTATTCACCATGCAACTACCACAATTACTACAGCATTTAAACTTGGAAATAACATTATGATTCAGAAACATCTGATTACTTATTAAAATATTTAAACCATTGCGTTGATACATGAAATACCGCGTTAACCCACCTTATTAATCTTTAGTGCGAGTCCTGGAATATATAATTTTTTATTACCATAATGCTACTCAATTAATTCCACCATTTTAACTTCAAAATAAAATTATTTATTAGCAACATATAATACTTATTAAATTAATTACAATAATTATTCATTAATTGCGGCGGAGAGAGAAAACGTGAGACCATTTACTTAACAATGCCCAAAATGCATTAACGACCTTCAAAAAGTATTGATATGAACATATATACCTTCAAGTCTGTTGTGGTTTTTTTCACCAGCTTGTACTTAATGTCGCTCATTTTACTGGAATCAACTCGGTATTATAATTCTCCCAGTCGTACTCGTCGATCGTATCGTACTGCCGTCTACGTTTTGATATCGAATACTTCTGGAACAACTGTAATCAGGACATTTTCGTTTCTCATTTGCTTCTGTCTCACATAGAAATTGTTGTGACTTCTCGTCTGCATTGCCTCCGTACTATCGTAGAAATCTAACATATTCTCCTAGAAGTTGTGCAATATCATCTCTTGGTTGCCGCTTTTTTTTGCCTGAGGCCTGACACGTCTCTTTGGCTCTGATTGGCTCCGACTTTAGAGCAATGCGCCCAGATATCTAGCATATTGGTTACCGTTTTGACCACTCTTGTGGCCTCTCGTAGCTTTACCTTGGCCTCCACGGTTTATTGCTTACTTTGACCTTTCGAGTCAGCGTGCCATAAAACTGGCTTCCCCATGTCTGATGCTACTGTTAAACATTACAGACATCAAAAACACTGCACATGAAACTGTCTCACCTAATATTTTTCCAATTTGGTTTCACATACCTATTCCTGGTTTCCCAGTATCCACATGTTATATTTATTACACAGATATTGAATGTGAGAGGCGAAAATTTCAAATAGCATCAACAAATCTATATAATAATTTTCTAATGCATTTATGTCTTTCTATACCCTCAAGAAATCTCGCAGTTTACTAAATGTCTAAATCTTTGCACACTTACAGTATTGATAACGGGACAGCACCTAATTCGGGTGGTTTTTCGAACGAAGAAAATGGAGGGTTTTGAAAAGTATTTCCAAACCCTTAAGACGTCCACCTGTGACATATAAGGGTGATTCCTTCCAGATCATAAACGGGACAGAATCTAATTGAGCCGGAATTTCAATTTATATTTATGGGAAGGACAAAATGGAGGGAAGGTAGTGAAAAGTATTTGCATACCGCATACCTTCTAGAAGCCCCCTCCTCCGATGACTTAGACAAACTTTGCACACTCATAGCATCGTCAGTCATGCCAAGGTTAAGTCAATCATGCCAAGGTTAAGTCAGTCATGCCAAGGATAGCTCCTACCCTCCTTACATGGGATATAACCTTATGGAGCGAATTTTCGATTTTGGTGACTATCTTAGTAGCTAAGCGTCATACACTGTTTAATTTAAAGCTTATTGAAAAAGTTGCAACGCAATTTTTAATGTCCGTTTGCTTGTCTTTGACGAGCTTATATACTAGCTTATTTTCTTGTTCTGCATGAATGTAATTGAGTTCAATCAATATGTTAATTTAACCACTTTGAAAAAAGTGTTGCATAAAGTCGCCCAGAAAACCGCCACATTTTAATTTACTCAACATTGATTTATCGCTAGAAACAGTTACTTGGATTTTGTACCATGATTATTTGATCATGAAGCAAATATATTACTGCTTGAAATGAAACTCCTGAGATTTCTTTTTTAAAATTCCACAATTATTTTATTTATATCGACAAAGTCTTTTCAAGGATACAATTTCCACATTGTCTCCAATTTCAAGGCAACACACATAAGACTTACATAATTGAAGTTTAAATCTCGATCTTTATTGAAATGAGTGTTCTCTCGAGCCGCTTCTCAAAAGAACAAGCACTTAGCAGAAAAATCGAATTCCATAAATCTCAAAAAGTCTTTATCGAGGTGGGAAATGATCACATAAAACTATTTCGTTCAATAACACTTACGGAAAGGTCTTAAAGAAAATCGATAAGAACCCAAGCATGTATAACAGGGCTAAATGGATCTATTTTTTCAAAAATAATTTGCATCTTATATTTAATTTTGAAAATCATTGTATCATCTTTCATTCGAACTGCATGGTTTTGTGCCAGTGATGTCGCATTTATGGCATACGCGCATCTACAGACGTCTTTAAAAAAATATTTAAAATGTTTTGAAATCTTAATACATGCTTAATAGTCAAGATATGCATTCCCAAAGATTTCGGTAAAACAATGCTTCGTCTAAGCCAGTGTTTACCAAACTGTGGTGTATGTATCCCTGGAGGGAACATGGAAAAATGCAAAGGGTGCTTGGCACTTGCTACATTGTTTAATTTATTATATTACGAGGATGTATTACTCGGCTTAGCCCGGGTCCTATATAAGCGCTCACTTCTTAAATAATGCAGATAGAAATCTAATAACTTGCGTAGATATTTTTAATCGAGCTGTGTACCTCTCAGTGACGTTGAAAGAGATTATAGGACTCTTCAGAGAGCCCAAGAGCAAAATGCGCGTCTGCTATTCTTGTGACATCACATGTGCAGTCATTAAAAAAGTAATGCAGCCATGCCTGGACAAGCCCCGCCCCCTTGCATGAGACATAAGCTTGCGAATCAAATTTTCGATTTGGGTGAGTATCGTAATCGCTAAGCGCCATAAACTGTGTTTGTTCGTTCGTAACTAATTCCCCCCTGGTGAAGGAGCGGCTACGCACCACGTCCACAAGACCCCCCAGGGTATCCCATGGCGAAGAGGAGGAGATTTGCAGCTTCACTTTTATAGAGGCTCCCTGAAAGACGGAAGTCTGACTTGGCCTCGACATGACAACATCCATACCAGCTAGCGGGATTCGAACCCGCAACCCGGCAGTCTAGCAATCAGACGGACACACATGCCCCTGACCGCTCGACTACCGGATCGGCACTGTGTAAGTTAATAAAGCTTATTAAAAATGTTGCAACATAATTTCATTTTGTTCGTTTGACTATCTTTGATAGGCTAAAGTACTAACTTATTTTCTTGCTCTGCATGAATATCATTGAATTCAATCAATATGCTAATTTAACCACTTTGATAAAGTGTTACATTAAGTCGACAAGAAAACCGCCACAATTAAATTTATTCAACAGTGATTCATCTGCCGAAATAGTTGCCTGGATTTTGCACAAGCTGATTTGATTACGAAGTAAATGCACTACTGTTTGTAGTGAAATTCCAGAGATTATTATTTTAATTCCACAACTATTTTCTATTTATCGACAAAGTCTTTTCAATGATACAATTTCCGCATTGTCTCCAGTTTCAAGGCAACACATACAACTCGCATAATTGAAGTTTATATTTCAATCTTTATTGAAAAGATTGGTCTCGAGTTCAATCAACATATTACTTTTACCACTTTGAAAAAGTCGCCAAGAAAACCGGTACATTTCAAATTACTCAACATTGATTCATCCCTCGAAACAGTTACTTGGATCTTGCACATTTTTATTTGATTCTGAAGTAAATACGTTACTGCTTGTAGTGAAATTCCTGAGAATAACTCATTTTTGATTTATCTGCCAATTCTTTTCAATGATACAGTTTCTGTAATGTCCCCAATTTCAGGGCAACACATAAAACTCGCGTAATTGACGTTTACATCTCGATCTTTATTGGAAAGATTGTTCTCTCGAGCCGTTTCTTAAAAGAACAAGCACTTAGCAGAAAAATCGAATTCCATAAATCTCGAAAAGTCTTTAGCGAGGTGGGAAATGATTACATAAAACTCTTTCGTTCAATAACACTTATGGAAAAGTCTTGAAAGAAATCAATAAGAACCCAAGCATGTATAACAATGTTAAATGTATCTATTTTGTTCAAAAATAATATGCATATTAAATTTATTTATGTTTGAAAATTATTGTATCACCTTTCATTCGAACTACATGATTTTGTCCGGGATATATCGCAATTATGATATACACCTCTAGACGTATTTCCAAAAAAGTGATTAAAAGTTTTAAAAGCTTAATACGGGCTTTATTGTCAGAATATTCCTAAAGTTTTCGGTAAAACAGTGCTTCCTTTACGCTAGCGTTTACCAAACTGTGGTGCATGTAGCCAGCTCTAGGGAGAATATAAAAAAATTCAGAAGGGTGCTCGGCGCATGACAAATGAATTACTTTATTATATTACGATAATTAATTATTCGGTATATACCGGCTCCTGAATAAGCGCACTACTTAAATAATGCTTATAGAAATCTAACAACCTGTTCAGAGATGCTTAATTGAACTGTGCAAATCTTCCTCATTGACGTCCAAAGGGATTCTCGGTTTCTTCAGCGAGTCCAAGAACAAAATGCGCGTTTGCTATTCCCCTGACATCACATGCGCAGAGCCATGTGAAAAAAATAAGTCAGTCATGCCCGGGATAGTCCCCTTCTGCATGGGGCATAACCTTACGGAGCAAATTGTCGATATGGGTGACTATCTTAATTGTTAAGAGCTAAGTTAATAAAACTTATTAAAATAAGTTGCAACATAATTTTTAATGTTTATTTGCCTATCTTTTATAAGCTTAAATATTAGCTTCTTATGTTTTATTTTCTGTACAAATATAATTGAGTCCTGTCAATATGTTAATTTAACCACTTTGAAAAAGTGTTGCATGAACTCGCCAAAAAAACCGCCGCATTTGAATTTACTTAACATTGATTCATCGCCCAAAGCAGTTATTTGAATCCTCCACGTGATTATTTGACCATGTAGCAAATATATGATTGCTTATAGTGAAATTACTGAGTTAATTTTTATTTAAACTCCACAATTATTTTCTTTATATCGACAAAGACTTTCAATGATACAGTTTCTGCATTGTCATCCAATTTCAAGGCAACACACATAAAACTTGCATAATTGAGGTTTAAATCTCGATCTATACTGAAAAGATTGTTCTCTCAAGCCGTTCCTAAAAGAATAAGCACTTAGCAGAAAAATCGAATTCCATAAATCTCGAAAAGTCTTTAGCGAGGTGGGAAATGACTACATAAAACGCTTTCGTCCACAATAACACTTATAGAAAGGTCTTAAAGGGAATCAATAAGAACCCAGGCATGTATAACAGGGCTAAATGGATCTATTTTGTTCAAACAAATTTTGCATCTTGTATTTATTTTTGAAAATCGTTATATCACTTTTCATTTGAACTGCATGATTTTGTTCGGGTGATGTCGCATTTATGACATACGTGCACCTACAGACGCCTTTCCGAGAATGTTTAAAGTGTTTTGAAGTCTTAATATGTGCTTTATTTCTAATTATTCATTCCTAAAATTTTTGGTAGAACAATGCTTTCTCTGCGCCAGTGTTTATCAAAATGGGGTGTATGTACCCCCGTGGGAACATGGAAAAATTCAAAGTGTACTTGGCACTTGTCAAATTGTATAATTTATTATATCACTAGACTCTATTACCCGGCGTTCGCTGGTTCCTAAATAAGCGACCACTACTTAAATAATGAAGATAGAAATATAGCATTACTCAATTTCCAAATCGCCTGTTTTTCCACCACGCATGAGCACAACCACCGTACCTCTTAGCCCAGGTCGTTGCATAACGACGGGGAACGGGAGAAAAATTTAACATACGTCATCAGCGAAATCTGAAAATTTAATTCTTATGTGTTTGCTTGATGATTCTTATACAGACAGAAATATATTATTACTCAATTCCCAAATCGCCTATTTTTCCACTACGCATGCATACAACCACCTTATCTCTTAGCCCAGCGCATTACATAACGGCGAGGAACGGAAGAAAAATGAAACGCATTTCATCAGTGTGAGACCAGAAATATTTAAAAAATTTTGAAATTTTTTTTTGCTTTTTTTTGTTTTATGTTTTTTTGTTTTAAAACTTAAACAATAAAACATTTATTAACAAAATTTATTTTCATTACTTATTGCAGCGGAGGGGACATATGCGACCACAATTATTAAAATTACTATCGAGTCTAGGACCTGTGATAATTGGTGAGCACATACCTTCCAATTAGTCTTGGGCTTTATATCATATCTCAAAGGCTTGCATCAGTCTTATATATTGCCATAACTCTTTTGTGTGTGGCATTGATATATATCTCCATTATTTTGGAACCTCTACGGGACACTCTACAAATCTGTTAGGTTTTTCATTCTTCTCCAGTCATGCTCTTAAGTCAAAATCGTTATAATTTCTGCAGGCATGCTTCTAAGTCAAAATTCCATCATCGTCTCTTGTGGTATGCTCTTAAGTCGACATTTTTTTCGTTTCTTTTTGTACTCGGGTCACAGGCTGTGGTTCCCTCGGTGGGGGGGGGGGTAACTCCGCCTTTACTTCTTTTTGGCGCTTATTGGTTACTCCTTTACCCAATGGCACCATTGCACATTTCGTAAGCAGCCGCTCTGTAATGGGCCCCCTAAATTTATGGTCTTCTGATCTTTAGGTTCACATCGTAATAAACTTTCGTGCCAGCCAGACTAGAAGATTTGTCTGCCGTTCTGTCCACCATAAATTTCAAACATAAAAGTGTCTCATCCAATGTGAGATCAATTTCTGGTCTCACAATCAGAAATATCTAACATTTTTATGCCTTTGCTTGATGATTCACAGAAAATCTAATAATAGAGTATTTTAAAAACATGTTTTTGCTAGAATGCAAAGACATACGACCATATCGTTGCAAAAGTACAAAATTGTGTATAATCTTTCATTTTCAAATGCGACGAAATAGCAATCAGACAACTTAATAAATGCATATTTCGAAGTATTTAAAAATATATAAATAAATAGTGTCACAATGTAACCTCTGGAATCGTGGATGTGCGCTCAGGATACAAGAATGAGTCCAAGTCTTTGGATAACTAACACGTTTATTCACAAGCACAGCGTAAACAGGAACAATATACAGTAAAACAACACCTAAATACTCCCTTAATTTTACAAAATAACCGACACTACTCTCGAAATATTGGCGTATTTCATTTTTCAAAACAGCCGCTACTATTTTCAAAACATTGACGAACGTCGCAAATCAGTGTAACTCACGTCTCATCAACTGCTCTCCAACTGACTAATGTTTCATTTTAGAGACTCTCTATAGAACTTCTGAAAATCTCTCATATCTGTAAAATATCGCTTATTTTGAGGTGTTTCTCGAACCTTCGTAAAATTGCCAAATATCGCCAAACTGACGATAAATTGTCAAATCTGGCAACCTTACGACGAACTTCAACACTTGGAAATTCTATATTCACGTTATGGGAAAGGTTGCCTGCACGGGTTTTTCACCATCCGGTTTTCGAAGGAGACGAATGTGAGAAGGAAGAAATACCCCAGAGCATTTTACAAGTTCGTAACAATATGAAAAATCTGATGCGGGCAGTACTTGACTTTCTCTGCAGACTCAAATTCATTTTTTTAAGAACTCATTAAATTGAGTTTAATTGCACAGAATGACACTAAATTTGGATTTTTAATTAAATTTCTGCTTTTATTTGGAAATTGGACATTTTTCCAAAGGCGGCATAAAAAAATGCGAATAATCTGAAATATCTCGAGAACGGTTAGTCCTAGAGTAATAGAGTTGTTCTTATTATTTTCCTCGTCAAAAATTACGTATAAAACAAGCATTTCATTGATACATTTGAACATACGTAATCTTTTTTTTAGATATTTATGATTTTTGCGGGCCATTTCGTAAGAAAAGGTAGGTTGTTCTTTTCCGAATTGTACCAAAATCTAATCAACACCAGATTATCCCACATGTGATTTATCTACCAAATTTTGTGACACTTGGTCAATTTGTATTTCAGGTAGGTGAATACATGAGATTTTTTGTGAGCTATTTCGCAAAAAAGGCGGGTTCTTTTTTTTCCGAATTGTACCAAAAACTAATCAGCTCCAGGATCACATCCAAGGGTCTTACCTACCAAAGTTTATGGAATTCGGTCCATTAGTTTTTGAGTTAGAGTGGATACATGCATTAGACAGGCACGCATACAGACGTCACGCTAAAAAGAGATTTTTCATATTCTAAAAGTCTCGAAACGTGTAGATCCATCGAAAACTCGTGTTGCGATTTCCGATATAATCCCAATACTTTCCCTATACATTACTGTGTATTGCAGGGAAAGTAAAAAGTTGTCCAATGGATTTGTTTCAAATATCCTTAAAAATAACGTATTTTTTATATTCCTGATGTTGTTGAGATACAAGATGATATGACTCAAAATCGTGCTTTAATATAAAATAGCTAAAAATACTAATTCGAATTTTTAAAAAAATGTTGCAGAGGTATGTTGTATCGGGAGATCAGCTAACTCAGTACTGAATTAGAGGCAGTCGAAAGCTTTGGTTTTTGTGCTACAAACGCGACACACAGACAGACAAAAGTCAAATATATTTTATAATACAAGATTGACGAAAATAATTACAATTACAAAAAAATTAATATTTTTATTTTTAATTAAGTATATCAACTAGCAAAATTTTCAAAATGTCACTCGAAAATTTGGGGCGGGGGTTCTGAACATTCGATTGCATTTAAAAATCCAGTATTCAAAGTATTCCAGTATTTGGGGGGTCTGAACATTCGATTGTATTTATAAATCCAGTATTCAAGGCTTCCAGTATTCAAGTATTGTAATTTTTGTACCAAATTTCATTTAAATCGCTCCATTTGTTCGTGAGATATCGTCTCCACAGACTCACTTACATACATAAACACACACACACACACATACCCCACCTCAGAAATGTTCGATTCGTGATTCGGGGCTGAATTTTCAACCCCGTCACAATACTTTCCTTGTACATTTATATGTATATAAGGAAAGTAAAATGCTCCTATTTGCAGTCGTAACAATAATATTTCGCAGACATATTCTGCCCATCTTCAAAAATTCACATACAAAAGCTACTGGTAACTGCAAAATTTCCACACATTTGGGTTTCGTAGAAGAAAACACGAGATTCTAGGTTATAGTGATAAGTTAGATGCGTGTATTAATTTTCTGGGTGTATTTATTCGACACATTGGTTTATTTATTTTCCTTTAAACACCCACATTAAAATTTACGCAAAAAAATAATGCATATACATTACTCTTTAGATTTTCTTTACGTATACATTCTCTTTATTTGTATATAAGAAAAGTAAAAACTAATGTATAAGGAATGTATTGTGACGGTGTCGAAAGTTCGAATTCCAGTTTTTGACGGGATAGCACGTTTCAAGCATACCTGATAAAGAATTAGATGTTTTTGAGATTATGTCTGTGTGTGTGTGTGTGTGAAAGTATGTGTGTATGTGTGTGCGAAACTACGTGTGTGTCAGTGAGTCTGTGAAGATGATAACTGACGAACAAATGGACCGATTCGAACGGAATTTGGTACAAAAATTACAGTCCAATTAATACTGGAAGACTATTGCTTTTATACGTAATCGAATGTTCAGAACCTCCCTAAATTATCGAGTAAAGTTATTAAAAAATTAAAACATTTAATAAAGTTACGCATATAGTCATTTTTATGTAATTTTTCATTAGAAAACGATTGAGATAAATCTTAGAACGCTAGCATGAACTGTTCTTGAGATATTGCACATTTTAAAAATAAATTCTCAAAAAATCATATAAAATAAAAAATATTACCTAATGTGAAATATGTTCACTTTACATAAGTAATATCATGCGATAAATTTGGTAACATCATTCTCGTGGATCTAGTTTGTTCCAATAGTGTGAAAATATACTTTAAGTAATACTTTTGTATTTGGACGCTGTCATTTGTCTGCTACAAGAATAATTTATATCTCCGTCCAAAACGTTTGGCGAGATTTTGGAGGAATGTCGCCAACTTGGCGACTTTTTAATCGTTGCTAAATTAACGAAAATGTCGCCAAATTAATAAAAATAACGCATAAATCAATGAAAATGACGACTATAGATGATGAAAGTTCAATATCTTGGAAAAACCATAAGAGTAGACTATAAGAATAACACATTTCTCCGTCCGTCAACTTGGCGACTATTTTAATGTTGCTAAAATGACAAAAATGTCGCCAAATTGATAAAAATGAAGCCAAATGGGAAGTAATGTCTCCCAAATTCAGATTTCCGTTATATGATGGGCATACCTTCTAGTATATAAGGAATACTCTTCTCTCCGTTTGTTTGTAACACTTGGTGATGCATTTGGCAAACTCAGCGAATAATTTAGCAAAGTATTTCCAACTTGGCGATTGACAAAACTATCATCAAAATTGCAAATATGACGTTAAATTAATGAAAATTACGCCAAATTGATGACGCAATTATTAAGGTATTTTAATATATGGACTATATTCGCTTCATGAGGATGCTATCAATATTGATGACTGTTTATTTAGAGTTGCGCGAAGCATAAGATCATTGAGTATTTTGAAATAGTTTTACATGTTGTCATCCGGAAAACTTTCCCTAATATATATTTCCCTATAATCGCCAAATGTACAATTCAACGATAAAAACATAGCGTCGTGGATCTTATACATTATTTTTTGACTGTAAAACTAGTAAATTCATTGCATTATATAGGGAAAGTCATGTACAGCCTACATCAGATTTTTACAAAAGTACAGGTAAAGATTGAGATAGTTTAACTTAAAAGTTTCGTTCAGTTCCTATGATTACCAATTTATGTACACATCTTTTTATTTAGGGTTAAAAATGATTGAATTTTAGCTGCCAGGAGTGATCTTCCCTTTTAAACAAGCTTTATGCAATTTACCACTAATACTATATCTTTTCGCACCCTTCATGCTTCTGGTGGGCACGGTTGGTGTCGATGTGGCGACTGGGATGTGCGATTGATTTTGGGGCTCTGGGTGGTGATCCGGCGGGTGTGGCTCCTACGTGGACGCCTGGTGGGGTGTCCCAAGTACGTTATCACGACGATTGATGATCTTTGTCCGTATACCTTCGAGTGGGACGGTTTTAACGTTTTGAGTTACCATTAATAATACAATGTTGTCTTCACGTAAAAAAGGATGAATTAAAATGGTTTCGCATGAATAATGTCTTGTAAAATAAAACCCCAATAGAGATCATTAAGTTTATTAGTTGCTTTCAGTCTAATTTGTTTCAATTACAACAGATAATATGCGCCTATGGTAACTTAAGTAAGTTATATAATTGTTGTTGTTGCTTATGACCCCTGTTTCTGCATTAGCACGAATACAGGTCCAGTGACACCAGAAGGACAGAGAGAATGACACATAAGACAAAATACAAAGTTTATTAATACATGCAAGCATCACAGACTAAGGTCTGAAGGGTGCAGCTTCTCATTTAACGAGGACCCAGAAGGCGGAAGACTGTCTTCATCCTCAGGAAAACAACCATGCCTTACTCGGGATTCGAACCCAAGCCCACTAGACAGCAGTCGGTGACGCTATCCACTTCACCACCTGGGCGGCAGTTATATAATTGAATCAACGTAATCGTCTTTCTAAGACACAAGTGGATATCAAAGTCTATACGAGGTTGACTATACGTAGAAGAATTTACAGGATTTTATAACCACTATACTTCAAAAACTAAAAACTCGATTCAAAATACAAATGCGTCTTTAAAAGAAATACAAATTACGCAGTAATTGTTTATATCTAGCACTTTTACTTTTCGAGATATACTCATTCCGATCTTTAAATAACTGGGGTGTGGTTCAAGTCGACCTTTTCATAACAGAATTCAAATTTAACAAGTAGAAATTTGAAAAATATGTATAGTAGGTCCAAATTATTACAACTATAGCGTGTTACTCTTCACTTTAAAGGACTTGAAAAAATCTATCATTACCTACTATATTTTACAATGTACACCCACCCCCGCCTTAGGGGTGGTAACTTGCCAAGAGGGTTAATGACGTTACGAACAGAACAAATTGTATCACGGCTATTTTTAACACCAGTGATTGAAACTATTAAGTCTTGTGATCAGTGAGACAAACTTGTGATCAGTGAGTAAACTCTTTTATGCATGGTAATGTCAAAATTTGTCCTACGCTGCTGTGTTAAAACAATATAAAATTTCAAATAGATTTCGTTGAAATAGAAGTTTTGTTTCAGTCGTTTCTACATTGTCTTGCACTCTAAGTTTATCAAATTTATTTTCTACAGGAATTTCCTGAGCAGTTTTCTTTTGGGAGGTCCTCAACTGGTCTTTTGAGTTTTTTACTTTTGTTTTGAAATCCTTCCAGTTTATCGTATATTTGGATTTTAAAATTTTCATGCCATCTTCATTTTTGGTTTTGCGGAAGGTATACATCTGAACAATAAACTCATATGAACCGCGCTCCACAAGGGTTTGTCTATCAGGGTTGGTATAAAAGCAAGTAGGAATCAAAGATGGTACCTTTCAGAATGATGCTCAGCTGCTGCTTCTTTTCGGAATCCATATCCTCTTTCATTTCGTCCTCTAGGCGGGATATGATGAAATCATAGTATTTAAGGTGGCACCACACTTTCCATTCAATACATCCAGGAAGGAGTTTATTTTGCGTGAAGCCCTGCTTCTTCTAGTAGTTGTCAGCGAAATTTGATAACTGATAAAACGATTGCTCCTTCCTCTACTGATAAAACGATTGCTCAAAAACTGTAAAAACAAATTATTGATTCAGACTCTAGAAACTGGATTTTCTACTGAACATTTTTGTATGCAACTATGCATTGCAAATAAAAATAAAAAATTTGAAATTCAGAATTCGCTCGAGAGAAAAAAAAATTCTGATGTGGGCAGCACATGACTTCCCTTATATAATGTAATGAATTTACTACTTTTGCAGTAAAAATAGGTTATTTTTATAGTATATATTTATATTCTTTCCAAGATGTTGAATTTTCGTCAATTAGTCGTCATTATCATTGATTTAACGTAATTTTTATCCATTTGACGAGATTTTTATTAATTTGGCGACAATTAAAAATGTCGTTAAGTTGGCGACATTCCGCCAAATTCGTCGCCAAAATCTCGCCAAGTCTTATGAACGGAGAAATAAGCTATTCTTACAGCAGATAAATGACTATTGGCGTTCAAATACAAAAGTATTACTCAAAGTATCCTTTTTCATGAATGGAACGAGCTAGATTCACGAGAATGATGTCACCCAATTTATCGCATGGTATGACATATGAAAAGTGAACATGTATCTCAATAGGAAATATTTTTATTTTTTATTTTATATAACTCTTTGATAATTTTTTTGAAAAATGTGCAATATCTGGAGAACGGTTCTTGTTAGCGTTCTAAAATTTATACCAATCGTTTCCTAATGAAAAATTACATAAAAAATGTCTATTTGTGTAACTTTATTAGCGGTTTTGATTTTTTGACGATTTTTTCAAAATTTCATTCGAAAATTCAGGGGGCTCTGAACATTCGATTGCATATAAAAACAATACGCTTCCAGTGCTTATGGATTGTGATTTTTGTACCAAATTTCGTTCGAATCGGTCCATTCGTTCGTTAGTTATCGTCTCCACAGACTCACTGACACACACACCACTTCAAAAATGTTTGATTCTTGATCAGGGATGCTTGAAACGTGCTCTCCCGACGAAAACTCGAATTAGAATCCGTCACAATATTCTCCTTATACATTATATGTATAAGGAAAGTAAAAATTGTTCAAAATATTAAAATATTGGTTTTTACTTTCCTTATATACATAATGTATAAGGAAAGTATTGTGACGGGGTCGAAAATTCGAAATCGAGTTTTCGACGGGAGAGCACGTTTCAAGCATCCCTGATCACGAATCAAACATTTTTGAAGTGATGTCTGTGTGTGTGTATGTGTGTGTGTGTGTGTGTGTGTGTGTGTGTGTGTGTGTGTGTGTGTGTGTGTGTGTGAAAGTATGTGTGTGTGTGTGTGTCAGTGAGTCTGTGGAGACGATAACTGACGAACGAATGGACCGATTCGAATCAAATTTGGTACAAAAATCACAATCCGTAAACACTGGAAGCCTATTGTTTTTATATGTAATCGAATGTTCAGAACCCCCCTAAATTTTCGAATGAAATTTTGAAAAAATCGTCAAAAAATCAAAACCGCTAATAAAGTTACGCAAATAGACATTTCTTATATAATTTTTCATTAGAAAACGATTGGCATAAATTTTAGAACGCTAACATGAACCGTTCTCGAGATATTGTACATTTTTCAAAAAAATTATGAAAAAGTCACAAAAAAAAAAAATTCCTATTGAGAAACATGTTCACTTTTCATATGTAATACCATGCGATAAATTGAGTGACATCATTCTCGTGGATCTAGCTCGTTCCATTCATGAAAAAATATACTTTGAATAATACTTTTGTATTTGAACGCCAATAGTCATTTATCTGCTGTAAGAATAACTTTTTTCTTAGTGCATAACGCTTGGCGAGATTTTTGCGAAGAATTTGGCGGAATGTCGCCAACTTGGCGACTTTTTCGAAATGTTGCCAAATTAATGAAAATCTCGCCAAATGGATAAAAATGATGCTAAATCAATGAAAATGACGACTAATTGTCGAAAATTCAATATTTTGGAAAGAATATTAGTATCTACTATAAGAAAAACCTATTACTTTCCTTGTATACATAATGTATAAGGAAAGTATTGTGACGGGGTCGAAAATTCGAAATCGAGTTTTCGACGGGAGAGCACGTTTCAAGCATCCCTGATCACGAATCAAAAATTTTTGAAGTGATGTCTGTGTGTGTGTATGTGTGTGTGTGTGTGTGTGTGTGTGTGTGAAAGTATGTGTGTGTGTGTGTGTGTGTGTGTGTCAGTGAGTCTGTGGAGACGATAACTGACGAACGAATAGACCGATTCGAACCAAATTTGGTACAAAATCGAATGTTCAGAACCCCCCTAAATTTTCGAATAAAATTTTGAAAAAATCGTCAAAAATTCAAAACCACTGATAAAGTTACGCAAATAGACATTTCTTATGTAATTTTTTATTAGAAAACGATTGACATAAATTTTAGAACGCTAACATGAACCGTTATCGAGATATTGCACATTTTTCAAAAAAAATATTAAAAAGTCATATAAAATGAAAAAAAAAATATTTCCTATTGAGAAACATGTTCACTTTTCATATGTAATACCATGCGATAAATTGGGTGACATCATTCTCGTGTATCTATCTCGTTCCATTCATGAAAAAAGATTCTTTGAGTAATACTTTTGTATTTGAACGCCAATAGTCATTTATCTGCTGTAAGAAGAACTTATTTCTTCATCCATAACGCTTGGCGAGATTTTGGCGACGAATTTGGCGGAATGTCGCCAACTTGGCGACTTTTTGAAATGTTGCCAAATTAACGAAAATCTCGCCAAATACATAAAAATGACGTTAAATTAATGAAAATGATGACTAATTGTCGAAAATTCAATATCTTGGAAAGAATATTAGTATCTATTATAAGAAAGACCTATTTTTTTACTGTAAAAGTAGTAGATTCATTACATTATATAAGGAAAGTCATGTGTTGCCCACATCAGATTTTTTTATATATATTCAGAAATAATGCCCTGTTTTAAAAAGAACACAAGTATAATAGTTTATCTATTTGCAGTGCCGGTTCATGACTTCAGGAATGGGTGAAGCAGATTCAGCCGCAGGATTCCCCTCCTCATCGACAACGAACACCATCAAAACACATGACGCTACTGGCACAAGTGTTGTCAAATATTACCTAAAAATAGCCAAATGAGTCGAAAATTTCGCCAAAAAAAAAAAATAATAATCCATTCAGCCGATAACTTTTAGTGAAGCATCACAAATCCTGCGCCACCAGACGAACCGTCACTGTCTATTAGGTTCGGACAGGGCCGATCGTGGCAGGTGTGCAGCGCGTGCACCGCACGCGGGCGGCCAAAACAAGGGGCGGCCGTAGGCCGCATATAGTTCTATCAATCAAGCAAAATTTTTTAAAACTTATAATAAGTCGAATAAATATGCTGAATTTTAAATAGTTATTGAAAAATCAAAATAAGTCCCATAGTTTAAGAAAAATAGAATGCTAGTGCACAGTGTGTTGGTCCATTGTCCATTAATGTCTACTCTTTACACACATCCTTCATTTGATAGCAAAATTCGTGGCAGAGTCGGCAATACGGCATAGAAAAGGATACCAAATTTTAAATTTCTATCTAAAAAAATAGCCATTTAAAATATCCATAAATTAAAATATCCATTTAAAATCAAAAAAGCATCCATATCGTTCCACCAATCCATAAATATAATAATTTCAAATACATCCCCACAATTCAATTATTTCAATTACTTAAAATATCCATTTAAAAATATCCATTTAAAATATCATATAAATATAATAATTTCGCCCGATGTATAAAACACTTATGCTAGGCTCTTAATTGATTTAAAACCGAAAGTGCGGTCTCCATGGAGACGGGGAAGAAACTACTGCGGATGGGGGGGGGGGGGTGCCGTTGAAGAACTGAGCCGATTGCCGAGAAATTTAAAATCATGACGTCTTTAAAATTGTTGATCCTGAAGGCAATTTTCATTATTTCTAGACCAAATTAGACTTGTAAGAATGCCAGATATTTCAGCTTTCTAAAAATGTAAATTATTAGTCGAAATTATGAGTACTTTTCACTATGCGAGAATTTAAAAAACAAAAATCGTTTTTTTGATCCAAAAGTGACTTTTGTTTTAAAATCTTTAAAAAATATTAGAAATCGAAATTGAGAGTTGAAATTGTTATATTTTTACTCGCAATTGTCTGTTCTTTCCGGTGGTGTGATTTGTTTTTTTCTACGATGTCCGGATTGTGGAGAAAAAAGGGCAAAAAACGGTCGAAATCGCATAAAACATTAAATAACAAAATTAAAATTTTAAAAATCGGTTTTCACGTGGCTCTTTCCCCCTCCCCCCGGATCTCCGATTGCCAAATTTCGTAGCTCTCCGACGCGCCGTCGCTGAACGTATAGTGTATAAGACAGACACACAGACATTGCCTTTTATTATTTAAGATGATTGCTGCGTGGAAAATCCCACACGCCCGGTTTGGGCGCTATAAATACTTAGTATGTTCATGAAACATAAAGTTAAAGGCGAGTTATAAGTGATCATATAGGTTTAATCTGAAAATTAAGAAGTAATTAAAAGGTTTGGAAATGAGGACACCGATTAGATTTAAAATAACAATAACAAGTTTATTTACACAATTTAACATTAAAATATGAAAAGATTTGAGCTTAAAAGTTGCTCCCTTAAAATATTAACACATCGTTAATCATTAACCACTAATTCTACCGTATTCTTACTCACAATTCTCAAGTATTAAAAATAGTCACACACTTCAAAAAGTTATCTTTTCTTTAAATTACAGAGTATTATTTAGCACCAAAATACATATTTCGAGAGTCTGACTTGTGGCTTTTAAAGCAACGCATTTGGCTTGGGGCAACAATGCAAGATCATTAATCCCTTCAGGTAGCGATAATTAAAAGAGAGGAGAGAGAGAAAATCTACTTAGAGTAATGCATGAATCCAAAGGCCTACCTTCTGTTCCGAGTCCAACAAGAGCTCGAGTGCGATGACATGACGAAGACCGGCGAAACATCATCTCGCTCCGGCAACGATTATACAACCTCACTCTATCAGCTCGTAAAAGGCACTCTCTAACTTTCAAACCAAAAAATTGTCTCTCTCGAAAAATCTAAGTCAATTTCTCCTCCCTCTTATATTTTCATTCGCTTCAAGGATTAAGCCCCTTTAATATTATTAGAAGGTGTAATGTTACTGTTTTACCAGTGGCTAGATCATGACAAGGGGCTTGGTCAGAAGCCCCTGAATTATCGGTGCAGCTGGTCAAGATCCCAAGCTCCGGCGGGACATCTGGGTCCGGGTGCGCCCCTTACCACCCGTGGAGCGTTCCTCCATCTTGGATGCGCCTCCCGCTGGCGTGCCGTCCGAATCCACTGACCGTTTCCTTTGCAGGTGGCCAGAGGGGAACCGTATACATATTTGTAACAGGGCTAGGGACCGTCCCTTGCAGGTCGCCTTCCTCTCCAATATTTCGCAATGTTACATATTTTTGGAAAACACTATGTGACAATGATTACGAGGGCAGTGATGAACCAATTTCAAATCCCTTCCAGCAATTCAAGACTGCTTTCTATTTTGCAATTCTTGATCACGCGATCTCTTCGGTAAATGAAAGATTTACCTTATTATCCGAGTGCCATTCAATATTCTGCTTTCTGTACGAGTTTCACAACATTTCTAATGGCGATCTCATGAAAGCCTGCTGGGACTTAGATATTAAGTTACAGGTACAGGAGGAAGGATGTATTGTGAAAGATATAGACGGTATACAACTCTTTAATGAAATACTTCATTCAAAGATATTTTTCCAGGTAAAAAACAGCCAATTGAGATAATAGAAATTATAGTCAAAAATGATCTCATTCCCTGTTTTCCAAATTTTGCTCTAGCAATAAGAATTTTTCTAACCTTACCTGTTTCTGTGGCTTCAGGTGAAAGAAGTTTCAGTAAATTAAAAATTATTAAAAATTACTTGAGAAATAATATGACACAAGAAAGGCTTTCAAATTTGGCCATCATCTCTATTGAATCCGAAATCTCTGAAAAAATTGATTTCATCGAAATTATTGACAAATTTGCTTCTCAGAAAGTCAGAAAAGTTATTTTATAGTTAATTATTAGGTAGTATTTGTAGAAGGACTGATTTATATACTTTTCGTTTCACGAGATTTATGCTTTAGTACTTTTTTTATTAGATTATATTTTCTGAGTAAATACTGTTGTTTTGCATTTCTAATTATAAAATGTCAATTTTTATTTCAAAGGTGTTTGTTTATTATTTTGTTAAAGTATTTTGTCGCTATTATAACCTATTAGCTGGCCAAGAAATAAAGTTTTGCACTTCAAATTTTATTTGCATTTTTATTAATGTTTTACTTTTTACTTTTATACAGGTAGATGAGTTTATAACGTCAACGTTAAGTATTATAGTCAAAATAAGAAAAATTCTCTAGAGGGGCGGCACATTAGATCTTTGCACGCGGGCGGCCGACACCCTAGGATCGGCCCTGGGTTCGGAGATACAAGCGTCCAAACTGTTTGCATATTACGCAACACCCCGATTTCAGGCAGATACTCCGACCATAGATGTTATTCACATCAATATCTTGCAACTGCAAGATTGTGACCAAATCTTTCGTCTAATTTGGAATTATATCAATAGCCACTTGTCTCTAGAGCAATTTCTAATAAAAAACATACACTTTTAGCATGATCGTAAAAATTCCGATTTCAGGCAGATACTCCGACCATAGATGTTATTCACATCAATATCTTGCAACTGCAAGATTGTGACCAAATCTTTCGTCTAATTTGGAATTATATCAATAGCCACTTGTCTCTAGAGCAATTTCTAATAAAAAACATACACTTTTAGCATGATCGTAAAAATTCCGATTTCAGGCAGATACTCCGACCATAGATGTTATTCACATCAATATCTTGCAACTGCAAGATTGTGACCAAATCTTTCGTCTAATTTGGAATTATATCAATAGCCACTTGTCTCTAGAGCAATTTCTAATAAAAAACATACACTTTTAGCATGATCGTAAAAATTCCGATTTCAGGCAGATACTCCGACCATAGATGTTATTCACATCAATATCTTGCAACTGCAAGATTGTGACCAAATCTTTCGTCTAATTTGGAATTATATCAATAGCCACTTGTCTCTAGAGCAATTTCTAATAAAAAACATACACTTTTAGCATGATCGTAAAAATTCCGATTTCAGGCAGATACTCCGACCATAGATGTTATTCACATCAATATCTTGCAACTGCAAGATTGTGACCAAATCTTTCGTCTAATTTGGAATTATATCAATAGCCACTTGTCTCTAGAGCAATTTCTAATAAAAAACATACACTTTTAGCATGATCGTAAAAATTCCGATTTCAGGCAGATACTCCGACCATAGATGTTATTCACATCAATATCTTGCAACTGCAAGATTGTGACCAAATCTTTCGTCTAATTTGGAATTATATCAATAGCCACTTGTCTCTAGAGCAATTTCTAATAAAAAACATACACTTTTAGCATGATCGTAAAAATTCCGATTTCAGGCAGATACTCCGACCATAGATGTTATTCACATCAATATCTTGCAACTGCAAGATTGTGACCAAATCTTTCGTCTAATTTGGAATTATATCAATAGCCACTTGTCTCTAGAGCAATTTCTAATAAAAAACATACACTTTTAGCATGATCGTAAAAATTCCGATTTCAGGCAGATACTCCGACCATAGATGTTATTCACATCAATATCTTGCAACTGCAAGATTGTGACCAAATCTTTCGTCTAATTTGGAATTATATCAATAGCCACTTGTCTCTAGAGCAATTTCTAATAAAAAACATACACTTTTAGCATGATCGTAAAAATTCCGATTTCAGGCAGATACTCCGACCATAGATGTTATTCACATCAATATCTTGCAACTGCAAGATTGTGACCAAATCTTTCGTCTAATTTGGAATTATATCAATAGCCACTTGTCTCTAGAGCAATTTCTAATAAAAAACATACACTTTTAGCATGATCGTAAAAATTCAATAATTATTGAAATATAGCTCCGTGGGGTGGACAATGATCGCATAAAACTATTTCGTGAAATAACACTACAGAAAAAAGTCTTAAAGGAAATCAATAAGGATTCAGTCCGGGAATTGTTTGTACAGACAATACTAATACTAATGATAAAAATTTTGAGTAAAAGGAAATAAAAACGGTCGTGTGTTTTTCTATTGTTGTTTTTTGCCCATTGATCTATATATTTAAGATCATTTCTTGTGAAATTCCTATGACAGATGTCTTCAACAAGAACATAAGAGACACATGATTGCATCGTTGTGAACCTTCCGGAGTTCATAACGGTGCAATCATATATATATATATATATATATATATATATATATACATATATACAGGGTGCCCACTTATATCAGTTACACCCCCCTTAACTTTTAAACGGTGACAGCTTAGGCCATAAAGTTGGTGTCTAGGTATTGTAAAAAGGCAATACGCTACTCGATTAGACAACTTACAACGCCATCTATCGGCAAATTTTGGAAATAGCGGTCCTATCTCGTAAACGGTGAAAGATACGTGAAAAGTTGTAGAGCACTCTCGATTTAGTACGAAAAGATACCATGAGCACATTAATTCTCAAAACAAATTGCAAAAAATGAACATTTTGACACATGAAGGCCACCTTACGGACTAAATACGAGCCTGTGTTGTGGCGCAGGGTAAACACACGTGATTCGCATTCATGAGGACCATGGTTCTGTCCCCACCGGTTGCGTGTTTTACTGAATGTCTCTACAAATCATGAAAACTTTCTGCTGATCTTGCAAACTCGTCTCTCCAGACACACATCTCAACTCAAACATGTCTGGTTCAAAATCACATGGATCTCATGTATTATGCAAATGAGGATGGAACGTCATACCTGTTCACCAGAGACTACAACTATAAAAGGGATGTTTCTGCTGGGTTGTACGTTAAAGCGGAGAGTTATGGCAAAATTTGGCAGTAACTAGTGTTGCGAGATGTTGCTAATTTACGGTGAATGTGGGCGTAAGGCAAAATCAGCTGCAAAACTGTATCGTGAACGTTTCCCTCAAGGCCCGCATCCTGCACGGCAGACCATCCTAAAAGTTGTTAAACGGTTAATAGAGACGGGCTGCGTGACCAGCCGACCTCGAATTCGTACACCTCGTTATGTAGGACGCAAAGTGCAACCTGAAGATGTGCTAGCATACGCTCTCGCCCATCCCCAGAGCAGCACAAGAATGATCAGGGAAAATTGTGGCCTCTCAAAAAGCCGCGTCAGGAAAATCCTGAATGAATCAGGTGCTCATCCATACCGATCCACACCTGTGCAGGGATTGCTGCCAAGAGATGCTGAGAGACGTTACACGTGGTGCAACTTTGTGATGAATAATTTAGAGGTCCACCCAACATTCCTAGCAGACATAATATGGACGGATGAGGCATGTTTTTCGAGGAACGGAATGTTTAATAGACAGAAAGTTTAAACATACCTGATCGCTGGAAAATCCGAGATATGCCGTCGAAGTTCGACATCAACAACGCTGGTCGATTAATGGTTGGTGCGGAATTTTTAATGACATGCTCATTGGACCAGTATTTTACGAGGGCACGTTAACGGGACAACGGTACTTGCAGCTTCTGCAGGATGTTATAACCGACTTGATTGAGAATCTACCGTTGCACCAACTCCTAAATGTATGGTTCTAACATGACGACGCACCTCCGAATAAGATTTCAAACGTTCAGCAGTACCTAATAGAGACATTCCAGAATCAAGTCATCAGGCATGGTGGTTCCGTCGAGTGGCCCCCGCGCTCACCTGACTTGACCCCATTGGACTTCTTCTTATGGGGACACATAAAAGGGCAGGTATATGCGACCCATCCGCAAACATTGCAGGATCTTCGACGACGCATTACTGATACTTTTGCTTCCGTAACACCTGTCATGTTGCACAATGTGCAGCGAGAAATCCAGTCCAGAGTGCTAATGCGTATAGTGGCTAACGGAGAGCATCTTGAGCAATATACTATTGTAAATAAATGATCCGGAAGACAGGGAACTGTCTCAGTTTCTTTCTTCCACTCTTTATGACATGACAATTTTCGAAATAGTGACCAAACAAATGTTCATTTTTTGCATTCTCTTTTGATTATTAATGTGCGCAAGGTATCTTTTCGTACTAAATCGAAAGTGCTCTACAACTTTCTAATTGGCATTTTTCACGTATCGTTCACCGTTTACGAGATAGGACCGCTAATTCCAAAATTTGCCGATAGATGGCGTTGTAAGTTGTCTCATCGAGTAGCGCATAGCCTTTTTACTATACCTAGACACATAAATTATGGCCTAAGCTGTCACCGTTTAGAAGTAAAGGGGGGGTGTAACGGATATAAGTGGGTACCCTGCATATATATACATTCTATAACAAAAAAAACCTGATGTGGGCAACACATGACTTTCCTTATATAATGCAATGAATTAACTACTTTTACAGTTTAAAAAAATGTTATTCTTATAGTAGATACTGATATTCTTTTCAAGATATTGAATTTTCTTCAATTAGTCGTCATTTTCATTGATTTGGCGTCATTTTTATCCATTTGGCGAGATTTTTGTTAATTTGGCAACAATTTAAAATGCCGCCAAGTTGGAGACATACCGCCAGATTCGTCACCAAAATCTCCCCAAGCGTTATGGACTGAGAAATAAGTTATTCTTACAACATATAAATGACTATTGGAGTTCAAATACAAAAGCATTACTCAAAGTATCTTTTTTCCTGAATGGAGCGAGCTAGTTCCACGAGAATGATGTCACCAAATTTATCGTATAGTATTACATATGAAAAGTGAACATGTTTCTCAATAGGAAATATTTTTTTTTATTTTATATGACTTTTTGATAATTTCAATATCTCGAGAACGGTTCATGTTAGCGTTCTAAAATTTATGCCAATCGTTTTCTAATGAAAAATTACATGAGTAACTTTCGAGTAACTTTATTAACTTACTTAACTATTCGAGTAACTTTATTAGAGGTTTTGATTTTTTGACGATTTTTTCAAAATGTCACTCAGAAATTTAGGGGGGTTCTGAACATTCGATTGCGTATAAAAACAATAGGCTTCCGGATTGTGTGTTTACGGATTGCGATTTTTGTACCAAATTTCGTTTAAATCGGTTCATTCGTTCGTCAGTTATCGTCTCCACAGACTCAGACTCACTGACACACACACACACACACTCACACACACACATACTTTCACACACACACACACACACACACACAGAGACATCACTTCAAAAATGTTTGATTTGTGATCAGGGATGCTTGAAACGTGCTCTCCCGACGAAAACTGGAATTCGAATTTTCGACCCTGTCACAATACTTTGCTTATACATTATGTAAGGAAAGTAAAAATTGACGCACCAAGGAGTTGTGCGATTGTGATAAAAACTGGTGGACATTAAGAACATACATAGAAAAAGAAACGATTAAAATTTCAGGACAATTTAATGATTTAGAGTTTGACCGTATACAAAGGGAGGAAGTCAATAGGACGTTGGACCACCTCTGGTTTGGATGCAAGATGTCACCCGGAGTGACATAGACTCATAAGGTACACGGATGATGTCCTGCAGAATGTCTTGCCAAATTGTCTCCAACTGTCAACATTCCAGGATGGTTGCAATCGTCTTCCCATAATGTCCCAAATGTGCTCTATGAGAGAGATCAGGAGACCTAGCTGGCCAAGGAAGTGTTGGGCAAGCTTGAAAACAATTCATAGAAACACGTGCAGTGTGCGGCCGGACATTATCTTGTTGAAAGGCTGACACAAAAAGAACGGTAACACAACCTGTCGTAGAATGTTGTCTACGTACCGCTGTGCTGTCAGTGTTCTAGAAATGACTACTAAAGACGTAAGATATCAGCAGTCGAAATGCAACAAAAGTTTTGACCACAGGTTCAGAATCGCTACTTATATACACCTGCTGAAAGCGCAGTTCCGATGCGTGTGGAGCTTCCACTATTTATTCGTTGGACACCAAATTTTATTCACTTGTATGTTGTTCGCTCAAAATGTCTTTGCATACGAAATTTCATTACAATCGGACAACTCCTTCTTGGTGCGTCGATTTTTACTTTCCTTATATACATAATGTATAAGGAAAATTTTGTGACGGGGTCGAAAATTCGAATTCGAGTTTTCGACGGGAGAGCACGTTTCAAGCATCCCTGATCACGAATCAAACATTTTTAAGGTGATGTCTGTGTGTGTGTGTGTGTGTGTGTGTGTGTGTGTGTGTGTGTGTGCGCGTGTGTGTGTATATGAGTGTGTGTGCGTGTGTCAGTGAGTCTGTGGAGAAGATATCTGACGAAGAATGGAGCGATTCGAATGAAATTTGGTGCAAAAATCACAATCTGTGGATACTGGAAGCCTATTGTTTTTATACGCAATCGAATGTTCAGAATCCCCCTAAATTTTCGAGTGAAATTTTGAAAAAAATCATCAAAAAATCAAACCCTTTCATAAAGTTCCGCAAGCAGACATTTCTTATGTAATTTTTCCTTAGAAAACGATTGACATAAACTTTAAAAAGGTAGCATGAACCTTTCTCGAGATATTGCACATTTTTCAAAGAAATTTATCAAAAAATTCCACAAATTAAAAAAAATATTAACTTTTGAGAAACATGTTCGCTTGTCATATGTAATATCATGCGATAAATTGGGTGACATCATTCTCGGGGATCTAGCTCGTTCCATTCATGAAAAAAGATACTTTGAGTAATAATTTTTATATTTGAACGCCAATAGTCATTTATCTGCTATAAGAATAACTTATTTCTCTGTCCATAACGCTTTGCGAGATTTTGGCGACTTTTTGAAATGTTGCCAAATTAACGAAAATCTTGCCATCTGGATAAAAATGACGCTAAATATATGAAAATGACCACTAATTGTCGAAAATTCAATATCTTGGAAAGAATATAAGTATCTATTATAAGAAATTTTTTTTTTTACTGTAAAAGTATTAAATTCATTGCATTGCATAAGGAAAGCCATGTGCTGCTCAAATCAGAATTTTTTGTTATAGAGTATATATAGAAAATATTATCTGCTTTGCTCTTTCAAAGGTCGTAATTGGTGTCGAATCATTTTTAATTTTTCTGCAATATATGATAATGTATAGGGAAAGTATTGGCATTGTGTCGAAAATCAGAACACAAGCTTTTGAGGGATATACCCGTTTCAAGCACCCTAGTGCAAGTAAAAACTATTTTTAGCGTGACGCATGCTTGTGTTTGTGTGTGTCTATGTGTTTATGTCTGCGTCTGTCTGTCTGTGCAAAAGTACAATATATGTATCCGCTCTAGCTCAAAAACTAACTGACCAAATTTCATAAAAAAATTTCAAGTAAGTCACTTGTGGGTTATGCTGGTGCTGACTAGACTTTGGCAAGATTCGGGTAAAATAAACCTGCCTTTTTTGCGAAATGGCCCGCAAAAATTGTACATATCCACTCTAGCTAAGAAACTAATTGATCAATTTGCACAAAATTTCATAAGAAAGTTGCTTGATGGTTACCGTGGTGCTGGTTAGATTTTGGTTCAATTCGAAAGCAGAATCTGCCTCTTTTGCGAAATGGCTCGCAAAAATTGTCAATATCTAAATTAAAATGCTTCAAATGTATGAATTAAATGCATGTTTTATATACATAATTTTTAAATACGAAAGGAATAATGCCAACCTAATTACTCTAACAAGGAAACCTCATTTTTTGTTCCGGCTAGTTTCAGCTGGAATCAGGTAGAAACGGTAGGTACTAACGAGAAACTAATATCTCTGAAATATCCCTTGAATTGGGCGTGGACATCCATAGCAAAAAAAATCACAAAATTTACATGGATTAGCATGTTTGGTAGCTCTTATTTGAAGTATAATATGTATATTTACTTAGTGTGTAAGTTACCTTGCACCTTTCTGGTAGGTCGGACGGTCTGGGTCTCAACAACAACAACAACATAGTGTGTGCGATTAAGCAGAAACAAACGTACATGTGGTATGTTTATGTAAAAATGCCACAATATTACATTCATGATTGTACATTATTACTTTCCTTATATACAATAATGTATAAGAAAAGTATTGTGACGGGGTCGAAAATTCGATTTCAACTTTTCGACGGGGGAGCACGTTTCAAGCATCCATGATCACGAATCGAACAATTTTGAAGTAATATCAGTGTGTGTGTGAAAGTATGTGTGTGTGTGTGAAAGTATGTGTGTGTGTGTGTGAAAGTATATGTGTGTGTGAAAGTATGTGTTTGTGTGTGTGTGAAAGTATGTGTTTGTGTGTGTGTGTGTGTGTGTGAAAGTATATGTGTGTGTGAAAGTATGGGTTTGTGTGTGTGTGAAAGTATGTGTGAGTGTGTGTGTGTGTGTGTGTGTGTGTGTGTTTGTCAGTGAGTCTGTGGAGACGATAACTAACGAACGAATGGACCGATTCGAACCAAATTTGGTACAAAAATCACAATCCGTAAACACTGGAAGCCTATTGTTTTCATACGTAATCGAATGTTCAGAACCCCCCCCCCTAAATTTTCGAGTGAAATTTTGAAAAAATCGTCAAAAAATCAAAACCTCTAATAAAGTTACGCAAATAGACATTTCTTATGTAATTTTTCATTAGAAAACGATTGACATAAATTTTAGAACGCTAACATGAACTGTTCTCGAGATAATGCACATTTTTCAAAAAAAATATCAAAAAGTCATATAAAATACAAAAAAAATATTTCCTATTGAGAAATATGTTCACTTTTCATATGTAATACCATGCGATAAATTTGGTTACATCATTCTCGTGGATCTAGCTCGTTCCATTCATGAAAAAAGATATTTTGAGTAATACTTTTGTATTTGAACGCCAAAAGTCCGAATAACTTATTTCTCTGTCCATAACGCTTGGCGAGATTTTGGCGACGAATTTGGTGGAATGTCGCCAACTTGGCGACTTTTTTAAATGTTGCTAAATGAACGATAAACTCGCCAAATGGATAAAAATGATGCTAAATCAATGAAAATGACGACTCATTGACGAAAATTCAATATTGTGGAAAGAATATAAATATCTACTATAAAAATAATGTATTTTTTTACTGTAAAAGTAGTAACTTCATTGCATTATATAAGGAAAGTCATGTGCTGGCTACATCAGATTTTTTTTGTAATTTAAACGAAGTATTTTATTACGAATACAAATTACTGTATGATGAAATATACAATTAATTCAACATATTCTTCGCAATAATGATACTTTTCTAACACTCAAATGTGTTCAGAGTAATAAAAAGAGAGGTAGAAAATTTTCCCATGCTATTCCATGTAAACTTCGGGATTTTTTTTTTCTACGGATCTCCACGCTCAATATTCAAGAGATATTTCAGGAACATTATTTTCTCGCTAGTACCTACCGTTTCCACCCAATTCCAGCTGAAACTAGCCGGAACAAAAGTTGAGGTTCCCTTGTAAGAAGGACTATTTTCTAGATATTTAATTTTTTTTATATCTTGGAGAGCTGAAGACGTTTTCCACTGTAGTGAAAAAAATATTTAATGACATTTCTGAAAATTTAGTAATTCTCTTGAGGGTTATTATGATAGTGATTAGATTTTGACATGATGCATAAAAATATATGCGACCCTTTTCCGCGAAATAGAGCAGAAAATTCGTCAACATGTGAAATAAATGACTAAAATTGCTGAAATATATTAATTAGTACTTGTTCTTCATGTAATTTTTGACATCCCAGCGAATATGGCATGACTCCAGGATGAACTGTTTTTAAAATATTCTACTTTCTTGGAATTTTGAAGAGCTGAAGACTTTAGAGTGCATTAAGTTTCTAAATGTAAAAAAAAAACATGAAAACTGCAAATTGGATATAATATTAGAAAAGTATTCGTGTTATTTTCTGTAATTAAACACAATTTAATGCATCTGATGTGGGCAACACATGACTTTCCTTATATAATGTAATGAATTTACTACATTTACAGTAAAAAAAAATAAGTTTTTCTTATAGTTGATACTAATATTTCTTCCAAGATATTGAGTTTTTGACAATTAGTCGTCATTTTCATTGATTTAGCGTCATTTTTATCCATTTGGCGAGATTTTCGTTAATTGGGCAACATTTAAAAAAGTCGCCAAGTTGGCGACATTCCGTCAAATTCGTCGCCAAAATCTCGCCAAGCGTTATGGACGAAGAAATATGTTATTCTGACAGCAGACAAATGATTATTGGCGTTCAAATACAAACATATTACTCAAAGTATCTTTTTTCATGAATGGAATGAGCTAGATCCACGAGAATAATGTTACTAAATTTATCGTATAGTATTACATATGAAAAGTGAACATGTTTCTCAATAGGAAGTACTTTTTTTATCATTTTATATGACTTTTTTATAATTTTTTGGAAAAATATGCAATATCTCGAGAGCGGTTCATGTTAGCGTTCTAAAATTTATGCCAATCGTTTTCTAATGAATAATTACATAGGAAATGTCTATTTGCGAAACTTTATTAGCGGTTTTGATTTTTTGACGATTTTTTCAAAATTTTATTCGAAAATTTAGGGGGATTCTGAGCCTTCACACACACACACACACACCACTCCAAAAATATTTGATTCGTGATCAGGGATGCTTGAAACGTGCTCTCCCGTCGAAAACTCGAATTCGAATTTTCGACCCCGTCACAATACTTACCTTATACATTATGTATATAGGGAAAGTAAAAATGATAAAACGAATTTGAATTTGCAGAAAAGTCATGTGCTGTCCATGTCAGATTTTTTTTTCTGTAGAAAACCTGTAAACATTAAAAAAATCACAAAATAGAAATTGATTTTTTATTATATTTATATTCAAAATAATGCTGAAAAACTGAAAATCACATCTAAAGAAGTCACGCTGAACAATTTATAACCAAGTATAAATTGCATCGGGCTTGTTGTAAAATATCAAAACAAAATTAGAAACACATTTTGAAGTAGCACTTTAAAAAACAATTTGTCAACGACCGTTCAAAAGAGATATTTAATAATTTTTCTTTTGCTGGGGGAAACCACCGGATGGATAACACGGGCTATATATACTGATTTAATTTCACTTGCATTGGTTCAATTTCATCACTATGTCTATATTCAGCCGTGCCCTATCGTGCCTTGCCCTGTCCGTGGTAGCGCCAAGTATTAAAGAATAACTGCGTAAGTGAATCAGCAAACTTCCAAACTTTGCAATAACTTCCAAAAATAAATGCGATAGAAGATATCTCAGAGCTGTTGCAAATGAAGAAATTTGTTTAAATTCAACATTATTGATCACCAAAGACTGTAAATTACAGCAATCCCTATATGTATTTTGCAATAACTTTCGATTCCTCGCAAAATGGTCATTTATACTTGTAGTTGCTTAATAGATGTATACCAAGAAACAAAATTTAAATATATTCTTATTATTCCTGTAAATAATAAGAATTCCTATATATAATTAAATAGCTGCAGTCAATCAACATTTTAATCTATACATATTAGAAATAATGGTTGAATGAAAATCCTCCCAAGGTAAAACTTTCTAATGTCAAGTGTTGAATGCGAAAAGTATAAAATGCATTAATCGTAGATATTTTTATAAAATATATGAGACCTTTCTAAAATCGATAACTGCACTAATCTAAATTCTAATCAAATTGATAAGGGTTCCAAAAATTTGCATAATATATATATAATTTTAGATCATTTGACTACAACGGGCTCTATCATCCTTAATCATATTATTTTGTTTTATCTTCAGCAAGTATTACATTATCTCCGTTTCAAACGCCAGCACTGATGTACAATTCTCAATTCCAAATGAACAAATAAGATTTACACAATTATCACCTGAATATTGATATACAAAAGTATCACACCACATGGACTAGTTTCAAAAGAGAATATACACTTAACATGATAATACAATTAAATAAATACTGAAAAGCCGAACTGCAGAGCGTGAAATTATTACATAAATTCTTTCGTATAATAACTCTTTTGGAATTGTTTAAAATCAATAGGAATTTATTCGACGAATTGTTTATAAAGACAGAGCTAATGGCGGGAATATTGAGGTAGAGGCAGATACAATTTACGCATTTCATATTCACTTTTATTTTCTTAAAGCGATCGTTTGGTTCCGCAACCTCCTCCTAGCCGCCGTCTCCTCCGCAACCTCCTCCTTCCGTAGCCTCGGCTTATACATAGGCCCTATCTAAAGCAAGCAAACACACACACACACATATATATACTGTATATATATATATATTAATTAAAGTAGTCAGGGGTTCCGGGTTCAAATTTTTTTAAAGGTCTTCGCAGAAGAAAATGTTTGGGAACTATTGATTTAGGACATTTATAGACAAATATCCAAATCATTGTCTTCTCATGCGACAATATATGTCAAAAATATTGCTAAAGTATTTAATTTACAAAATTATTCTAATTTGACAAGGTATTAATAAAACTTCAAAATTTTAATATAGTAAATTAGTATTTAAGGACAATAAGTAGAAAACACTTTTTGCAAAGGATAAGAAACACTTGAGCAACGTATTTAAACACAAATAAGATAGTAATGCACCATACAGTTGTTTTGAGGATACGCTTGAACCCCTTCGTCAGTGCCCAAGAACCAAGTCATGCTTTTTGACTTCGTGTTTGTTGGTCCTCTTGCACTGACGAAGAGTATCTAGCGCGCCCCCGAAACGTCTGTATGCTGCATTACTTTTTGCGCTTATATACGCTGCTGAACTTTTCTTTAGTATTTGAGACGTTCAACGAAAAATAAATTAACATTTTTTAAAGAAATAAGTTGCAACATTATTTAATGCGTTTTATTTTGCTTAAAAATATATGGTACTTAACGTCGATAACGATCATATCTGTTTAAAATTGGCACAGGCAGGTTCTGTTTCATGGTTGATGCTGTAAGAATGCAATGTTTTCACTTTCTAGTTAACTGGAAACTTCTCGGCGGTCTGGAAACACTTTTCGCCACCCCATTCATTTGGTCATCCCCCAGGGGGAAATTCACCGACTTTGTTATTTTCTGCCTCAAAGGCAATACTGTAAACTAGTAGGGGTTTTCTAGAGAGCCTTGGAAGGCCTTCTGAAAAGCCTCTTTTTTCGACTTTCGGTGGAAAGATTCAAAATTTCGACCACTTTAGATTCTGTCTCTTAGTTGATATAGAAGGGTGCAAATATTTCGTTATCTAGACCAGTGGGGAGTTTCTGGAGAGCCTTCGAAGGCTTTCTGAAAATCCTCTTTTTTCGGCTTCCGGAGGAAAGGCTTAAAATTTCAATCCCTTTAGATTCTGTCTCTTGGTTGATACTATAAGGGTGCAAATATTTAGTTCTCTAGATCAATCGGGAGTTTCTAGAGAGTTTGGGAAGGCATTGTAAAAATCATTTTTTTCGACTTCCGGAGGAAAGATTCAAAATTTCGATTACTTTGGATTCTGTCTCTTAGTTGACACTAAAAGGGTGCAAATATTTCGTTCTCTAGACCAGTGGGGAGTTTCTGGAGAGACTTGGAAGGCTTTCTGAAAACCGTGTATTTTAAACTCCCAGAGGAAAGATTCAAAATGTCGACCCCTTTAGATTCTGTTTCTTTTGTTGATATTATAAGGGCGCAAATATTTAGTTCTCTAGACCAATGGGGGTTTCCGGGCAGCCTTGAAAGGCTTTCTGAAAACCCTCTTTTTTCGGCTTCTGGAGAAAATGCTCAAAATTTTGATCCTTTTAGAATCTGTCTCTTCGTTGATACTATAAGGGTGCAAATATTTAGTTCTCTAGACCAATCGGGGGTTTCTAGAGAGTTTTGGAAGTCATTCTGAAAATCCTTTTTTTCGACTTCCGGGGGGAAAGATTAAAAATTTCAACTCCTTTATATTCTGTCTCTTAGTTGATACTAGAAGGGTGCAAATATTTAGTTCTCCTGACCAGTGGGGGTTTCTGGAGAGCCTTGAAAAGCTTTCTGAAAACCCTCGCTTTTTCGACTTCCGGAGGAAAAGCTCAAAATTTACTTTAAACAATAAAAAATAATTCCTACGTATTCAAAATTATTTTGTCTTTCAATTTATTCTTATCTCCATACATCATGTACCCTGTCTTACAACTATGAAACATAATGACTAATTAACCATGAAAAGGAACCTTAATTTAAAATAATCTGATGTGGGCAGCACATGACTTTCCCTATATAATGCAATGAATCTACTGCTTTTACAGTTAAAAAAATCTGATGTGGGCAGCACATGACTTTCCTTATATAATGCAATGAATTTATTACTTTTACAGTAAAAAAAATAGGTTTATCTTATAGTAGATACTAATATTCTTTCCAAGATATTGAATTTTCGATAATTAGTCGTCATTTTCATTGATTTAGCGTAATTTTTATCCATTTGGCGAGATCTTCGTTAATTTGGCAACATTTCAAAAAGTCGCCATGTTGGTGACATTCCGCCAAATTCGTCGCCAAAATCTCGTCAAGCGTTATGGACGAAGAAATAAGTTATTCTTACAGCAGATAAATGACTATTGGCGTTCAAATACAAAAGTATTACTCAAAGTATCTTTTTTCATGAATGGAACGATCTAGATCCAAGAGAATGATGTCACCCAATTAATTGTATTACATATAAAAAGTGAACATGTTTCTCAATAGACAATTTTTTTTTATAAGACTTTTTGATAATTTTTTTTAAAAATGTGCAATATCTCGAGAACAGTTTATGTTAGCGTTCTAAAATTTATGTCAATCGTTTTCTAATGAAAAATTACATAAGAAATGTCAATTTGTGTAACTTTATTAGCGGTTTTGATTTTTTGACGATTTTTTAAAAATTCATTCGAAAATTCAGGGGGATTCTGAACATTCGATTGCGTATAAAAACAATAGGTTTCCAGTGTTTAAAGATTGTGAGTTTTGTACCAAATTTTGCTCGAATGGGTCCATTCGTTCGTCAGGTATCGTCTTCACAGACTCGCTGACACACTCACACACACACACAGACATCACTTCAAAAATGTTTGATTAGTGATCAGGGATGCTTGAAACGTGTTCTAGCGTCGAAAACTCGAATTCGAATTTTCGACCCCGTTACAATACTTTCCTTATACATTAAGTATATAAGGAAAGTAAAAATAGGTTTTTCTTATAGTAGATATTTATATTCTTTCCAAGATATTGAATTTTCGACAATTAGTCGTCATTTTCATCCATTTGGTGAGATTTTCGCTAATTTGGCAACATTTCAAAAAGTCGCCAAGTTGGCGACATTCTGCCAATTTCGTCGCCAAAATCTCGCCAAGCTTTACTGACGGAGAAATAAGTTATTCTTATAACAGGTAAATATTGGCGTTCAAATACAAAAGTAATACTCGAAGTATCTTTTCTTATGAATGGAACGAGCTAGATCCACGAGAATGATGTCACGCAATTTATCGCATGGTATTACATATGAAAAACATGTTTCTCAATGGGAAATATATATTTTTTATTTTATATGACTTTTTGATAATTTTTTTGAGAAATGTGAAATATGTCGAGAACTGTTCATGTTAGCGTTCTAAATTTTATGTTAATCGTTTTCTAATGAAAAATTACATAAGAAATGTCTACTTTCGTAACTTTATTAGCAGTTTTGATTTTTTGACGATTTTTTCAAAATTTCACTCGAAAATTTAAGCGGGTTCTGAACATTCGATTACTTTTAAAAACAATAGGCTTCCAGTGTTTATGGATTGTGATTTTTGTACCAAATTTCGTTCAAATCGGTTCATTCTTTCGTCAGTTATCGTCTCCACAGACCCATTGACACACACACACACACACACAGACAGACAGACAGACAGACAGACATCACTTCAAAAATGTTTGATTCGTGATCAGGGATGCTTGAAACGTGCTCTCCCGTCGAAAACTCGAATTCGAATTTTCGACCCCGTCACAATACTTTCCTTATACATTATGTATATAAGGAAAGTAATAATCGAAAATACATATACTAAATACTACGCCTTCTTGTTGTGTCAACTTACAGTACGGGCCACTTTACTAACATTAGTGACATCCAGATAGAATTCTTATGAAGCACTATGGCATTTTCAAGTGTTTCATACATAGGAGTTTTAACTCTTGCTCATTAACGTCATGGTTTGCAAACGAAGTGAATTCAATTTACCGATTTTCTAACTTCGCGAATTTAAGAGGTTTTGTCCCAATTTTTCTTTTTATTTTCCTTATATACATAATGTATAAGGAAAATATTATGACGGGGTCGAGTTTCCGACGGGAGAGCACGTTTCAAGTATCCATGATCAGGAATCAAACATTTTTGAGGTGATGTCTGTGTGTGTGGGTGTGTCAGTGAGTCTGTGGAGACGATAACTGACGAGCAAATGGACCGATTCGAACAACATTTGGTACAAAATTTACAATCTGTAAACACTGGAAGCCTATTGTTTTTATACGCAATCGAATGTTCAGAATCCCCCTAAATTTTCGAGTGAAATTTTGAAAAAATCGCCAAAAAATCAAAACCTCGGATGAAGTTACGCAAAAAAACATTTCTTATGTAATATTTCATTAGAAAACGATTGACATAAATTTTAGAACGCAAACATGAACCGTTCTTGAGATATTGCACATTTTTCAAAAAATTATCAAAAATTCATATAAAACAAAAGAAAATATTTCCTATCGAGAAACATGTTCACTTTTCATATGTAATACCATGCGATGGTTTTGGTGACATCATTCTCGTGGATCTAGCTTATTTCATTCATGAAAAAAGATATTTTGAGTAATACTTTTGTATTTGAACGCCAATAGTCATTTATCTGCTGTAAGAATAACTTATTTCTCCGTCCAAATCGCTTGCCGAGATTTTGGCGACGAATTTGGTAGAATGTCGCCAACTTGGCGACTTTTTAAATTTTGCTAAATTAACGAAAAACTCGTCAAATGGATAAAAATGACGCTAAATCAATGAAAATGACGACTAATTGACGGAAATTCAATATCTTGGAAAGAATATAAATATCTACTATAAAAATTATCTATTTTTTTTTTACTGTAAAAGTAGTAAATCCATTGCATTATATAAGGAAAGTCATATGTTGCCCACATCAGATTCTTTTAGTTCCGTATTATGTTATCATTATATTGTGCTAAAATGGCTACAATCTGTTGAAAACTCGCCGAGGTAATGTTTTAATTTTACTTCTGGGATAAAGAAGTATTTTCTGTTTTTTCCTGCATTCTGAATTAATCATAGAACTATTTTGTTTTGCCTTGTCGGTGATAGGTGTTCTGGATGCGACATAAAAATTCATGTTTGATAATTTTGAATTTTAACTTCTAATTATGATAGAGCTTAATTTTAAAGACTACAATAATTTAATTTGTGCTAACAAAGGCCATGTACCAGGGTTGCATACATCCTACCCGTGTATTTAGGACTTATTACGTCTGTGCTGAAAGTTGCTTATTTTTTGTTCCAAGCGGGCGTATCGTAAAAGCGTTGCTTGTGTTTCGAGTTATCCATTGTATGGCATGGTATAATTTTAATAAGAGGTTTGCGTCTCTGTCCAAAACCGGGTGCATTTTCTACTTAAGAATAAATGGTATAGTTGAATACATGAGACGTCAAATCGCAACGAATTTTAAAGATCCATTACGCATTGTAAATATGTCAATACCAAAGTTCATTTAAGTGAATAGGAAAATTTCATAAAAAAAAAGAATCCTTTTAACACAGTTCTTCACAAAAAGAATCTCCATGATTTTTCCCATTTAAATGCTTACAAAAATTAGATGTATTGAAAAAAATGCTTGCCCCATCATTGTATTTGCAGGGACAGGACTTTTTTGTTAATGGATTATTCTTTTAACAATGAGAGTAGGGCGGTTGTACAATGATTGTGTGAAACAAAAGAACTTCTTAATGCAATTGAAATCTTTGTTTTGTTGATTGCTTTGGCACGGGAGGTTTTAATTCATTTAACAATGGTTAATTGAAAAAGGCTATTAAACAAAAGCGACTCTTTTCCGCAGTTCTTTTGCTGCTTCTGCGTGAATTTGTGCTTATTTTGTGCTTTGATAAATGCTTTAGTAATTATTTGTATCTAGAGGAAAGTGTGCATTATTTCGATATTTGAAGATATTTAAATGTTCGGTTTAAATTTTCAATGCTTGTAAATAACTTCTATGCATATCTGATATAAAAGCCAAAGTCTGTATCATAATAAATGTGAAATTAATTCGCATTAAAACAACAAATAAGCTGGAAATGGGAAAGTACCGTGTAGAAAATTCTAATTCGAGTTTATGAAGGATATACGCGTTTGAAGCACCTTAGAACACAAAAGGACTATGTTTAGCGCGACGTCAGTCTTTGTCTGCCTGTGTGTGTCTGTGTGTGTGTGTGTCTGGGTGAACAATGTATGTGTTCACTCTAACTCAAAAACTATTTAACCAAATTTTATATAATTTGGTAGGCAAGTAACTTATTTGTATTAGTTTGACATTTAGGGTGATGCAAAGTAAAATTAATTAAAATTCGAAATATCACAATGAAGTATCATCATCATCATCATTACCATCATCATCATCATCATTACCATCATCATCACTCATCGTGCCTAGTGGCACATTAGTCCTTCAGTTTGCGTTGCCACCCTGGTAGATCCTGTGCAGCAATCCTTGTTTTTGACCAGCTCGCCCATCCCATCTGATTTATCTCTTTTTCTATTAGTCTGTTCCAAGTTAGCTTGGGTCTACCCCGAGATCTTTTTTCCTCGGACGCCCAAGTAAGTACCACAGCAGGGATGTTATGCTGTGGCATTCTTAAGGCATGTCCAGTCCATTTCCATTTAAGGTTTTTTATTTCCATCTCAATTGCTTTCTCTCCAATGAAGTATAATTCTATCCAAATAATCTTAACAGCATATTTTAAAAAATCTTTGTAGGGAAAGGCATATGACGCCCACATGATTCAAATTCATTTTCTCTTCCGTTCTTCTATAATCCACTAAATTGAATTAAATATAATGCGGAATTATTTGAAATGACACTATTTGCAGCTTTAACTCAATTTTCACTTTTACTTGGCGATTAAACGTATTTTCAAAAACGATCTTGCAAAACTGCGAATAAACGGAAATATCTCGTGAACTGTTAGTCCTTGGTTAATAATGGGGTTGGTGGTGTTATTTTCGTCATCAAAGATTATGCATGCGATCATTTTTTTTTTACATTTAAGATATAAATATACCAAGAAGATTAAATGAAATGCTAAAGTGAACACCGAAGAACGTTAAACTAAGCACTGCAAGTTTTAGATAGTTAGTGTAGAGCAGAAAAATGGATGTTAACATGCCAAAGACGGATAGTTAAACATTCGCCAAAGACACTATTTAAACTTCACCAAAATGATGTGACACTATTTAGTCTGACTACTGACAATGATTATCTGGCTAAACAATTTTTCCACATCAGAATCAACACACGTCTCTGCTGTGTGTGTGTGTGTGTCTGTGCAATGCATGTATCCACTCTAATTCAAAAACTAATGGCCCGAATTTCATAAAATTTGGTAGGTAAGACCCTTGGTTGTGACCCTGATGCTGATTGGTTTTTGGTATAATTCGGAAAAAAGGAATCCGCCGTTTTTTGCGAAATGGCCTGCAAAAATCTCATGTATTCATTCTAGCTGAAATAAAAATTGACCAAATTTCACAAAATTTGGTACATACTAAATCACATGCATGATATTCTGGTGCTGATTAGATTTTGGTACGATTCATAAAAGAACAACCTGCCTTTTTTTATGAAATGGCCTTCAAAAATCGTCAATATTTCAAAAAAGACTACGTATGTTCAAATGTATCAATTAAATGCTTGTTTTATACGTAATTTATAACGACGAAAAGAATAAGAACAACTCAATTACTCTAGGACTAACCATTCTCCAGATATTTGAGATGTTTCGCAGTTTTTAATGCCACCTTTGGAAAAATGTCCAATTACCAAATAAAAGCAGAAATTGAATTAAAAATGCAAATTTAGTGTCATTTTGTGCAATTAAACTCAATTTAAGGAGTTCTTAAAGAAATAAAGAAAAAATGAATTTGAGTCTGCAAGGAAAGTCATGTGCTGCCCACATCATATTTTTGATTTCCAATGTCAAGGTAAAAACAATACAAAACAATACAAACATAACGGAACATGATAACTTCCCAAAGACTCTAAGGAGGACAGGTAACGGGAGGCGATAGATCTCCATTTTAAAAATGGGATATAACTATAAGAGAAATTTAAAACATTATGAAAGATAAATTCTAAACTTCCTAATAGTCTCCTTTAATTTTCCAACATTGTGTCCATTACGGAGTTTTCGGTAAACATATTTTTAAACGTATTAAAAGAAAACTCTAGCGATAATGGCAACGAAAGTATTGTCAAATTGGTTTTGACCATAACCTGCAATAGTGGAAAATTTTGAAAATGTTAAATCAGTTGCATTTCTATACATCGAAATCGATATTTAACAGAATAATTAAATAAATGTGCTACAATAAACTTTAAGATCATACTTAAAACGGCCTAAAAAGAATTAATGGCCTAATACCAAATTACGACAAAATCTCTATAGTGGTTAGAATTATCAGTTTCTAGGAACTTGTATCCATTAGTTTAATGGTGCGGCCAAACATGTAGATGACTAGGGAGTGAAAATAATATAAGTTTACCAGTTGGCATTACCTTATTAAATTAAGTATATTGCTTGAATAAACATAGACAAACCAATTTGGTAACTTAATTTGACAATTTAATGTTAAACAATATCAAATGTAAACAATCATATTATATCAGATTCGATCAACCATAAAAGTTTAAATAAAAGATATCCTTCTAAGTCTGCATAGATATTTTATTAGATTTTCAGGTTTGTTAATATAATACATTTTTGTTAATTTAATATGTTTTTTAATATTCGCATGCAATTTATAAACCCTATATTTACCCTCTGATTAAATTACATTTATTCAGATATGAGGCTTCAAAGTACATTGAGTTCCAGATATGAAATGTTGACAAAAAATTTGATGTGAGCAGAACATGACATTCCCTATATAATGCAATGAATTTACAACCTTCCCAGTGAAAAATGTTGTATAAAATATGAATCCATTGCATAAAGTTTTTAGCGTCGGAATTTGGCACTTTTCCGGATGATAACATGCAAAACTATTTCGAAGTAATTTGACTTATATTTCAAAACAACTCTAAATTGACAATATTCATATTGATAGCATTTACAATAATCGATATTAAAATATTTGAATAATGAATTCATCAGTGTGAAGACATTTTTGTTAATTTCGCGTAATGTTTGCAATTTTGACGATATTTTTATTAAGCTGGGATACTTTTCTGCTGGGGCGAAATATCGTCAACTTGACGATGTTTAGCTAAACGAATCACCAAGTTCGTCAGATTTGTAGCCAAGTGTTACAGACAAACGGGAAAAGAGCAATTATTTCATATAAATGACTGTTGGCGTCAAAATATTAAATTATTACCCAAAGTATTTCCTCTTATGAATGGAATGAACTAGATCGATGAGAATAAATTTCTCGTATACTATTACGTATGAAAAGTGAGCATTTTTCACAACAGTTAATATTTTAAGTTATATTATTATAACTCTATTTGAAAAATGTGCAGTATCTCAAGAACAGTTTATATTAGATTCTAAAGTTTGTGTTAATCGTTTTCTAATGCAAAATTACATTAGAAATGATCATTTGCGTCACATTATTAAAAGTTCTGATATTTTATTGATTTTTTCAAAGTGTCCTTCGAAAATTTGGGGGGGGGGGGTTCTGAAAATTTGATAGCGTTTAAAATCAATAAGATTTCAGTATCCACTGATTGTAATCTTTATACCAAATTTCTCCTCATCTGTTCGTAAGATATCGTCAGTTTTCATCTGCCTATTTTCTAATATTTTAATGGCGCGAGTACGTTACACGGCTGATATTTAACAAACAATTTATCTGTAAAATGTGTGCTTCTGCTGCTAGACACTTGTTTAGAATGTTTAGATTTCCTCGGGATTTCCAGAAACGGATGAGAAAGTAAACCCTCTTTTCCTCAAGCACAGCTTCGAATGGGAGTAATGGAGGCCGCTGAAACGCCAACTTGTATATTTAGAATATCTCACATTTAACTATACTAAATCAATGAAATCCCGCATTGATGCAAACTGGCTCAATTACCAAATTGTAATAACATTGCTGAAGTTTCCTTAAACTTAACTTGAAAAGCTTTCAGGCAATGTCCGATAATTGTAGAAAATTGCAAGTAGGTTGCAAATACACAACAATATTTTCCTTCCACAAGCGGCTCCGCCCTCTGCTCGCTACGCTCACCAACCCCGTTGCTCGTTGAACTCGATTCGCGAGCACTTTCGCGAGCACTTTCGTGCCGCCTACGCAGGCGTAACACGTATGTGGGTGCCGTCCTTGTTAACTTATATTCACCAGTCCTAGACCTCGCTTCGATTCAAAGCCCTAGAAACGCTTTCTTCCAATCTGGACGTCGCATACGATCGCCTACGTGTCCCATGCTCGATGACGCTAACAGAATAACAGAGCTCCACCCTCCATTAGCTTCCGGTCACCCCGTAACTCGATACCCGTTATACCCGTTAACCCCGTAACTCGATTCATGTATTGGAAAGCTTCGCCTATTTGTAAATTATTGTAGGCCTGTAATAATTTAAAAAATATCACCTCTGAATGTATTGCATTTCAGTTGGAAAGTATTTCATGATCAATACTTTAAGCAGGGTGATCTTTCTTGCTTATTTATATCTCGAAAACTCCTGGTCCTATCAACTGTAAACATTAGACTAAATTCAAAGTAGTGCTACTTTAATTAAGTCTACCCACAATATTTCACGAATTCGATGAAACCGTTCCTACTTGATGTTGAGACACACACACAGACAAATATATTTTTCAATTTTATTTATGTAAATCACCCCGGTATGAATCTATAAGTATAGTCATATAACTTTGCTAACGATAAAAATAGTATTCAAGCTCTTCAAAGGAAGATGATGATATTTTTCAGACAATGCACATACTGATTGATTGATGTCTTTTAATTTGTATCCATACTTGGATTATAGTAGCTTTTTGTATATGAAAACCATTCTCTGTTAAAATTGCGGCGAAAATGATATGAAAAGAAAAGGGTTAATATTTTAAGAACAAGAAGACTCGAACTCAAATTAAGAGAAGTAGAATACGGAGTTTGCTCCTGTATTTCTGTAACTCAGTCAGTAGGACTCTGATCTATAGATTCAGAGGTCTATATTTTAATTAATTTTTTATCCATCAAAATGATACGTCTGTTATTGTTTTCTAACATCTTTCAATCAAATTTTCTAACATTTTTCATAATGTTGCTAACGGGTGAAATGTCTTCAATGAAATCCGTTTTTGAAACAAGACGGATAAAACACCTATACAGGTATCCTTTCTCATGACGTGAATATACGGTTGATATGTACCGAAGTTCGAAGAATATTTGCAGATTTGGCGATTTATCGCCAATTTAGTGAGATTTAGCGACATTTCAAAGGTTCGAAAAACACCTCGAAATAACCAGTATTCTAGGAGATATGAGAGATTTCCCGAAGTTTCTATAGAGAGTTTATACATGAGTCATGACTCTGCTGGAGAGCAGTTGACGTGATACGAGCTACATTGAACTGTGATATTCGTCATGGTTTTTGGAATAGTATCTGCTGGTTTATTAGTAGAGCATTTAATTGCTGTTTTTCTGTATATTGTTCCTGTTCTCCCTGTGTTTGTGAATAAACGTGCTAGTTATCCAGAGATTTGGACTCATTCTTGTATCCTGAGAGTATACCCACGATTCCAAGTGGCACGTCACAACAATAATAATGCATCGTGTATTGGTTTCTTTTTTCAAATATATATATAAATATCAAGCCAAATTTACGGACAAAAATCGTTTCCTTTGCTTTATTAATTACAACTTTCCCTGCAATACATGGTAATGTATAGGGGAAGTATTGCAATCGTGCCGAAAATCGCAACTCGAGATTTCGATGGATCAACACGTTTTGGGACGTCTAGAACACTGCAAAACCATTTTTAGCGTGACGTCTGCGTGTGTCTGTGTACCTGTCTAGCTGTCTGTGCAGGTGTATCTAATTGACTGAACTAACTTCATGAAATTTCATAGAATTTAGTTTGAACTGAATTTCATAAAATTTAGTAGGTAAGTTTCTTATGGGTGACCCTGGTGCTGGTTAGCTTTTGGCACAATTCAGGATAAAAGAACCCTCCTTTTTTGCGAAATTGACCTAAAAAATTGACTATATCTACTCTCGCTGAAAAGTAATAGACCAAATTTCACAAAATTTGGTAGATAAATCACATGTAGGCTAACCTGGTGATGATTAGATCTTGATCAGATTCGAAAAAAGAAAACCCCTGCCTTTTTTGCGAAAGGGCTCGCAAAAATCGTTAAATATAAAAATAGAAGACTACGTATATATCAATTAAATATTTATTTTATACGTAATTTTTGATGATGAAGAGAATAAGACCAACCCCATTACTACAGGACTAGCCGTTCTCGAGACATTTTAGTTTTTTCGCATTTTCGCTACACCATCTTGTACAATAAGCCCAGTTATCAAATGAAAACGCAAATTAAATTAATAGTGCAAATTTAGTGTAATTTAAAATAATTATGGGTGTTTTTTTGTGCAATTAAACTCAATTTAATGAATTATTGAAGAAGTAAATAGAACGTGAATATGAGTCTGGAGGGAAAGTCATGTGCTACCCACATTAGGTTTTCTTACTGAAGTTAAGTATACCATGGTCTTGCTTCCCTTAACACCTCCCAGTTTGCCCATTTTTTCAAATTTATGCAGTAGTTTTGTTTTTACTCAGAACTATGCGTAACATTAAGCTAAAAAGCAATTAGTAGAATTCTACGAAACTGAAAAAATTGCTTAGAAACAAATATTAAGCCAAACGTGCTCGTTATGCTTTCTTCCTTCTAATTTAAGACTTTCCCGTTTAATAGATTTCTCAACCTGTAATTTGGGAAAAACGTGATAAATTGTTTGTCATGGGAATCGGCGTTTTAAAATATATGTTCACATTTATATTCTGAAACGCGTTGTATCAAGATGTGTTAAATGGGAAATTTGGTTTTAGACTGCGTAAGAACTGGAATGTGTAGGGATTTTGTAAAATGGGATTTAGTTTGTTTTAAGTTTGAATGTGAGAAATCCAATATGTTGGAAAGTTTTACTTTCAGAGAGAGACTATAAATTTGTATAATTGTCATAAATATTATAAACTGCATAATAAATTAAAAATACATTTATATTATATATTGCTTTTTTCCTTGATATTTATTAAAACGGATATGGAATTTTGCTTATTAATTATCTATTATATTAAAAAAATCGTTATAGTACTTTTAACGAATTCTTTAGCATTAATAAAGATACAACAATTCGTTCTAATTGCTGTCTAAAATAATACCACTGAAAGCAACTTTTTGCTCTTGCTAAAGTTCATAAAAAGCACAAACCACACTATGTCTAAAAAGAAATGCATTTTTATTTTGTCTCCAAAACATATTGATACTTTTAATCTGCTAATAACAAAGTGTTTTCATTTCTTGCTAATAAAAATACTTCGATAGAACCTGTTTATTTACATATACGAGTATATTTGTATTACTAAACATTTTGTTGACATATTTGTGTTCTTGCAATATCGAATAATAAATATTAAGTTATGTTGTAAATTTACTTCTTATATTTTTATAGGATTCTTCAAATCACTATAAACAAAGAGAAGATGAGGAAAAAATAAAACTTGAGAAGAGAATTGTATAGAGAGTAATTGTATAGATTGTAAAGGGACCCTGACTGAAATTTTTTTATTTGTTTGCACTAAACTTGTGCAGTAGAGACCCCGTAAATAAACTTAAGAAATAATAATAATAATAATAATAATAATAATAATAATAATAATAATAATAACAACAATAGTAACAATAATAATAATAACATAATAATAATTAATGTTAATATTAATAATAATAATAATAATAATACTAAAAATAATAATGATAATAATAATAATAATAATATTAATAATAATAATTTTAATAATAATAATGTTAATAATAATAATCATATTAATAATATTAATAATAATAGTAATATTAATAATAATATTAATAACAATATATTCAAGTACAAGGATAAATTAAACAAGAAAGATCAACCATGCGTAAACCAGTGATAATGAAACAATATCCAACTACAATGCAATTTTATTTAAACATCTCTAAAATTCGATAATTCAGCGGTGATATTTTTAAAATTATTACAATATTACAATTTATTATATTTGAAAATTTTATCAAAAATAAATGAGCTTTATTAAAATAACCCCATCGAAATATAAATCGCCTGGCTCTCTATATAAAAGCAGTAGAAATTTCATTCATAAACTTTTTTCCATTCATGTCATTCAGGGGCGATATTTTTAAAATTATCACAACACTACAATAACTTATTTTACTTAAAAACTAGAAAAAATGAAGACAAAACTACTGTATAACTTCATGCTTAAATCTTCATCGAAAAAGGAAATAGAATCGTCTGCTTCTCTATGTAAAATCAATGAATGTTTCATTCATATCAGCTACAAGAAGCATACCCGTTCTCCGTACGGAGTATATAATATAAAGAAACTTAAAATTCGCAATCATGTGCAAATTCCTATAGTATACTAAATGACATATTTAATCAAAATACTCTGTTAAAATATGTAATAGAATGCTCCTAAAATGAAGTTTAAGGATCTCTGTTCTCGCTATACAAAATTATCTTCAAGGGCAGGTCTGAAGAATAAAACATCCTCGCCCCTTTTGTAAGCAAATTTACAAAAAAAAAGGAATTGAATCAATAAATGCATAATGAAAGCATTAAAATTGTATGGGACCCGCACTATTTATATACGCGAAAATTAGAAGATATAGCCTGTACATTACATGCATAATTTGAAAACATTAATAAACCCTTAATTGACTCCAATATATGCCAGAATGAAAGCACTAAAATTATATGGGAATATATATATATTCCCGTACTACTTATATTGTCGCAGATTAGAAAATATGTCAGAGTGTTAGTAGAAGATTACTCGTATTACAATATGAGTCTCAAAAATCTTTGCCAAAATAAAACAGTTGACTTAATAAATTAAAAATATCAATAATACAAGTAATATTTAAACGAGAAGGTCGTAATTGATTCCAATGTATGCCAATAGGTATCAAAATATATGTCAATATAACTGTACTACTTATATTCTCGTAGATTAGAAGATATACCCGTGCATTTGTAAAAGATTACTCGTACAGCGTACAGTATATGAGTTTAAACAATTTTTGACATAATAAAACAATGGCATAATAGCATGAAAATATTAATAATCCCTGAATCAATAATCCATAATAATATCAATATAACCTATAATAAATATCAATAATAATAATGTCTAAACTCGAAGACCGTAATTTATATTATCCAGTCCATAATGCAATGTCAATTAAATTTATTTTATATGCATATCTTTATAATTCAAATCGGAAAAGATTTAATAAAAATCGTATGCCGCATAAAACATTGGATTTACATCCGTTGCTAAACGACATGGTATCATTTGTTTCAAATAAATTGATGGAAATCATATTGTCTGAATAATGCTATCTCCATGGAAGGTTTGGCGACATTTTCGTCAATTTAGCAATAAAAAAACTCCAAATTTATCGCCAAGTGGGACTGTAGAACTGATAGTCCCATTTTGCGACAAATTGACGAAACATCATCACAATACTATCCTCTAACAAAACACAATTTCATTTATTAAGCGCAATTTTATCAATTTCATGATATTTTTATGGATTTGCAAATATTTTTATCAATTTGATGAAATTCGCTAAATTTGTTACTAAGTAGGAAGGATGGATTGACCGACAAATGCTACCGAATCATCATTTCAGCACTCTATTCTAAAAAAACAAATTTAATTTCATTGATTTGCGTCGTTTTTATCAATTTGGCGACATTTCCGCCTATTTGTAAAAGTTTAAGAAAAATTGTCAAGTTAGCGATATTCCACCAAATTCTTAGCTCTGAATTTGCAGTTTTGAAGAATAAGACATTCTGATTACATTTGTATATGCTAAATGAAAACACTAAAATTGTATTAGAAGATATACCCGTTCTACTCCTTTTCTGTTTCAACAATCGGATAAATGAAATTTATTTGATAAAGACAATATATAAGCTTAAAAACTCTTTGCCAAAATAAATGAAAGTGATGTACTTAGTCCGCAATTAATATAATTAAAAGAAAAATCATACGTTCTTTTCTAATATATAATTTTATATCCATTGATTTGTTATTCAAATCGAAAAAATAATAATTAAAATAACAGACAGATTTAATTTAATTGCTTTTCTGAGAAACATGATATAAGATAGAATCTTCCTCATAAACTGCGAAATTAAATAACCATTTTGATTTCTTTATACTTTTCATTGTTCAGTAAAAGCTTGTAAAAAATAACCATGGAGATAGATGTCCCATTTAAATTCAAGTTTCAAGCAGTTCATGTTTTCAGAAAGTGACTAATTAGCGCAAAAAATCTCCCACAAAACTCAGAGATAACGTTTTAATTCACTTTCAAACGATTTTCAACCTTTTCGTTTGGATTTACCACGGAGTTAGAGTGTAGAACTCCTAGAAAAAAGTTTCGTTTTCAATTAATATGGCAATAACCCCTGATCGTAGAAACTTGAAACTTGGACTAAATTTAAGGTGGGATATTTCAAGGCTACCCAAAAAATTTCATTAAATTCAGTTCAGCCATTCTCCCGTAATGATGAGACAAACGAAAGTTTCGATTTTCACTAATATCTCGAGAACCACTGGTTGAGACCCAGACCGTCCGACCTACCAGAAAGGTGTAAGGTAACTGTTTGGACGGCCGGGAGAACCACTGGTTGTAGAAGCTCAAAACATGGACTTAATTTTAACTTTTCAAGGTTACCCACAAAATTAATTTCATCAAATTCGGTTCAGCTGTTCTCTCGTGATGACGGGACAATCAGACAAACAGTCAGATTTACAATTTTATTTATATAGATATTGCAGACTCCAGAGCTAGATAATTTTGCGTTAAATAAATTCAGCAATTCTTATACAACTTATCTTGAATCTTGATCTGTTTACATTCTCCATACGTGAAAATCGAACTTCGTTGTAAAAATAATCAAAGTTTAATAATAATTTAAACTCACAAATATTGTAATTGCATTGTTCTAGTATATAGATGCATAGAAAAAAATCAAAAATAAAGCGGTTTTAGGACGGATGCAACACTAAATATAAATTGAAAATTTTTATAAAAATCATGATTTTGACACAAGATGGATGGCATTAATCATTCAAATTCAAATATACTGTAATTACGCTGCTTCGGAATATACATGCACAGAAATCAAGCAAAAATAAAGCGGTTTCAGGACGGATACAAAACTGAATATAAATTAGAAAGAACTTTAAAAATCACGATTTTGACACAAGATGGATGCCATATCTTATATTGAAGTGGGTCACGAGATCTCTTCATATATGGTATGGGTGTAATTATTATTTTAATTTTTATTTAAAGAACTACCTATTATATTTTTATAAATTTTCTTCTATATTTTTTATGGGATAATTTGTATACTTCTTAAAACTTTCGGAGTAATTTGTGAATTTTAAATTCGCTATAAAAATGTTTGAAAAATTAGATCCCACAGGGTTCAATGCATTTCATTTTTTCAACCCGGATTCAATCCAAAATTAATTGGATGATATTATTCATATATATTCCCATAGGTCCAACTGACCGTCTGAACAACATAGTTAAATTTCATTTTGATAAAGTCATTTTTATGGCAGTTATCGTGCTAACGGACAGATAGACAGACAGAATGAACAAAGTCATAAACACTTTTCAACTATATTGTAAAGTGTTAATATAAAGCAGTCTTAGGTACCAGCATGGAAGAAATCTAAGGTGACGAAGGATCATTGAGGAGAACATGCATGGTCATTTTTTCTGTCACAGTGTAACAGTCGACAAGTATAAAGTCCCTGCAACTGGTGAGTCATGAGAGGACGCTTTCTCTGGAGTGGATGAAACGTCGCGTTAAAATGAAGAACACAGTAAAGACGAATAATGGAAATTTATTGACAGAATGTTTACACCAAATGCTTAAATGAACGATCACCAACTGCGAGACAGATATCACAGTGGCGACGGAGTAAATCGCGTACACTTTGGAAGACCGCTGGCATTTCACGAACGTCTGCAACTGCGACGCTAATTCAGGCGACAAGGTCCTCTGGTGACTCGATAGGCGTCTCGTAAACGGCGTTTTTTTGCTGTCTCCAGAGGAAAAAATCCAAGCAGGACAGATCGGGAGATCTGGGAGGCCAGGCGACGGAATCACCACTGCCAAGCCAATCCATCTGTTCGGAAAGGCAATGTCCAGGTAGTTCCACACAATCCTTGTGTAATGTGGCGCTCCTTCGTGCTGGAACCACATAATCGCTCGATGATTTACACGTAGCAACACGTAATAAATCTGGCATCTGGATTTGCAACACGTGGTAAATCTGGTAGGAATTGCTGGAGGAAGGTGAGGCACTTCTGCCCGTTTAGGCGGTTTGGTAACAGGTACGGACCAATTAATTGGTCGTGAATAATCCCTGCCCATACATTTACGGAGAACCTTTGCTAGTGGCAGCTGGAACGTGTAGCATGCGGATTTACTGTGTTCTTCATTTTGACCGGACGTTGCATCCACTCCAGAGAAAGCGCCCTCTGGCGGCTCGCCGATTGCTTTCTAACCCCACATTGTATTGGAAAAGTTGTTTGTTTTGGTGAGTTCTATAACCCTTTACAGTTCTAACCATCAGTTCATATGCACCCTGTGTATATATATATTATATATATATATATATATATATATATATATATTTATATTTTAATTATATACATATATATATATATATATATATATATATATATCCAGACTGGTGGATTTAGAGCGTCGCCAATTAAAAAACACCAAGTAAAGGAAAGATTCAGAGTCTAGCTGTAACAGCCAATCAAAAGGCTAAGTGCAAACAACACACATAATAAGAATCATAAAAGTCAAACTAGATGAAGCAAGTTCGAACAAGACAAAAACAAATTCAATCATCACAGGAAAGTGCAAGACGGATAAGAAACAAATAAAGTAAATTTCCGATAATCCGGAATATTCAGGACTTTTGCTGTGGCGGATTACTAAATTTTCCCGATTATCGAATGTCAAACAAAAATGGGGTAAAAATGGGAAAATGAACTTAAAACAAAATGACGGACAAGAAATGTATGTATTGCTTTGTCTAAATTATTACACATATTGTATTACACTGTACGTTATGTGAAAAAATGCATTTAAATTAATTTTAAAATTATAAGGCATTCTTTAAAGAACTGAAATATGCCTATAAAATCATTACGGCTATTACAATAAATGTATTTCAGTACAGGGGAACGGACCTAAAGCCGATCGGGAAGCGTATCGGATTATCGAGCATGCCGAACCATTGAATACCTGATTAACGGAGGTTTACCGTATAAAGGGAAATAATTTAAATTCTATACTCATAAAACTATGCATTTAGTAAACAGAATTTATTTTCCGTCCAATATAGTAAATGTAATTTTTGGCATGCATTACAGCAAATAACTGTCGCATGACAATCATTAGTGACCATAAATATTATATGTACTCAGGGTTCAAGCTGAAAATTAATGTAAGGTCACCAAAATGTGCCCTATGTCTTTACCCCTTATCTTTCAACATATATTGATGGCGAGTTACCCATTTCGTGAAGCCGCCTATATTTTTCTCGTCCTGAGAGAGGCACTTTATGAAGTGCATATATCAGAGCGGGGCGATCATTTACGGAAGTTGTGACAGGGAACTGGGACAGAACATGGCGTCATCATTTGTTTATCGTAAAGGTGGAGTAGGGACAATGAAGGGTTTGAATTTGGGTTGTTCATTCCATGTATGAAGGGGCAGGAGCAGGTAATCTCTACAAATGTGAAATGCCTGAAATGACAGACATAAAACTTTCTATACTAAAAAGACGGCTAATTCGTAATAGCTATTTATAAAAAAGACTTATATGTGTTTGGTTGGGATAATATAAGCAAAATGCTATTTTGTTTAAGACTTATTACCAAGAGATTGACAAAGTTAACAACTGCGGGAGACAACAGCACAAATTAATGCCTTCTTATAAGTCGATTTCCTTGAAAATTAATAGATGTTTGTTGACATTTATTGAAATAAACATACCAGTCATTTTAATCACTTGACTCGTTCGAAAAACTGCGCTTCTAAAACTAAAAATGTCGAATATTCCAAGAACAGCTCGAGGAAACTTAAATATAGACAACCATTTATTTATGGTTAGGACTTTTTACAATGATTTCACATTTATCATAATGACAATCATATTTTATTTCTTTTATTCTGTTTTAGATTAAAGATGTTCATATCAAAGAACGATGCATGTTCACTTTCAGAAATTGATACCATTCGATTTTAAAGAAACACATGAACTGATTTTATAAAATCAAATTAGAACATCATTCTTATAACATTCATTTTATTTTTTTTTCTTAAAAGACAAATGTTAGGAAAAACAAGAAAGATCAATCATGCATAAAGCATTGATTATGAAACACTTTCCAGCTTCAATGCAATTTTATTTAAACATCTCTAAAATGAGATACATTCCCCGGTAATATTTTAAATATTATAAACAATACTACATTAATTTATTATATTTGAAAACTTAGAACTTCATCGAAAAAAATTAACTTCATTGAAATGACGGCATTGAAATATAAATTGCCTAGTTTAAACATCTCTAAAATGTGATACATTCCCCGGTTATATTTTTAAAATTATCATAATACTACAATAACTTATTACATTTGAAAACTTCATCGAAAATAAATGAAATGTATTCAAATGACGTCATCGAAATATAACACGCGTGGCTCTGTCTATAAAAGCAGCATTTCATTCATAAACATTTCATTCATCACAATACTATAATAATTTATTTTATTTAAAAACTTAAGACAACGGAGGTACAAGTAATTAAACTCTATGCTTAAAACTTTATCGAACAAATCGTCCTTTTCTCTGTAAAATCAATGAATATTTCATTTATATCAGCTGAATTGCAGACTCCACGAGCTAAATAATTTTGCGTTAAAGAAATGCAGCAATTCTTATACAACTCATTCTACATATTTTGCTGTTTACATTTTCCATAAGTGAAAAGTAGGCTCCGTTGTAGAAATAATCAAATTTGGATGATCATTTAAATTAAAATATATTGTCATTGCGTTGTTTCAGTATGCAGATGCATAGAATTTAAGCAAAAATAAAGAGGTTTTAGGACGGATACAGCACTCAATATGAATTAAACAGAACTTTAAAAATCACGATTTTGACACAAGATGGGTGCTACATTTTATTTTGAAGTGGGTCACGTGATCTCTTCATACAATGGTCAGGTGATCGCTTCATATAAAAGGTGTAATTATTATTTTAATTTTTATTTCATAAACTACTGAATATATTTTGCTGATTTTTTTTTTATATATTTTATGGGATAATTTGAATATTTCATAAAACTTTCGAAGCTATTTGCGAATTTTAAATCCGCTTAAATGTTTGAAAAATTAGGTCACATAGGGTTCAATGCATTTCATTTTTTCCACCCGGGTTCAATCCAAAACTAATTGGGTGATATTATTCATTTATATTCCCAAGACAAACAGACAGAATGAAACACACATAAACTCATAAACACTTTTCAATTTAGTTGTAAAGTGTTATTAATGGAATTTTTCTCTTAGTACTACCGATTCAAAAGTCAATCTGACTATAAAGTTGATCTTTTCAGTCATGCTTAAAACATGTAGATTCATCTAAATCCTAGTGTAAGATTTTTGATCCAGTTTCCCTTCACATATACTATGAATTGGAGTGAGAAATAAGATTTCAAATTAAACATTGCATTGAATTAAATTTTTCCGCAATGTCATTTTACATATGAAGAATTTTTTCTTGACTGTTTTCAATAAATACAACTTTCAATATCTATCGCCAAAATTTCAAATAAAGGAAATTTTTCTAAATAATGATTTATTCAAGTGCAATGTGAAACATGGAATTCGTTTTCGGACGTAAAATAAATTACTCAATATACTGGTTAAAACAACCTTTTATAAATAAGTAGATTAATCATTCATTCTGTTTTCTCTGGGATAACTTCATATATTTATGACTCTGATTTATATTAAAATGGCTCATAAAATAATATCAAATTTTATGGCCGCCATTGAATTTCTAGATGGGATTACATAATTTTAGTTAAATTAATTTATATGAAAATTAGGCCAAAGATGATCTTTTAGGAATAAAGCTTAAATACTCTTCAACGAAATACACTATGCGCCAAGCGATAAACTTAAAGAAAATCAACAATGGCATGGTACAGAATGTCTCCCCCACTAGATAGAACCTGAAATTTATTAGATGTATCAAGTTATATCCATTTGTATGCAAAATATGAATAAAACAACAATGCACAGCTATTTAAACAAATCATGCAGTGTTCAGAAATGGCGCTGTACACCTATCCAATTTTCACACGTAAGATAAGACACCCTCGAGGCAAAGGAGGAGTTTCGCAAAATTCATGCGCCTCTGTGAAAATAAAAGTTTAATATTCACTCTACTCTGCAAAATCAGGAAAAGATCCAGCAATAAAGTTTCAAAAAGACTTTGACACTGTGCGTGCGGCGATAAGCAAACTATATAAAATGTGGCTATATGTGTCAAAAACAATAAGTCTGTCACTTTGAAAAATATTGCAAATTTATGAAGAAATCCAGCTACTGTTCCAAAGAAGCGTCTATTTCAACTGGACTAATCCGATCGCGAAAGGGGGACTATGTAGAAAGATGAGCAAAAATGTGCTTCAGATTTTAATTCCGTATTTTGTTTGTACAGTTTCTGCTGTAACTGCCATCCATGCCGCTGGACTTGCTAAGTTACCTCATGCGCACTTGCATCCATAATCCCGACTAATTCGGACAAATATGATAATGACGTACCTAAAATCATCTCTCAGTAAATATTAAGAGACATTAAAGGCTCCATGAATTTCCACCGTTTGTGAATTATGTATTTTAGGGGAAGTTGCAATGATTATCAAATTTATTTCAATTGTGAACTATGGATGTGCCGGTATGGTATTTATTCTCTTAAGTAAAATAGCATAACACCCTGTTTTAAGAAATCTCAGAACTTTTTCGACAACGTACATACGTAAAACGTCACTATATTAAGACTAATTATTAAATAGATTTTTGTAAATTTGGGATCATTAGTAAAATGTATGTTTTTAAAAATAAAAAATTGTTAAATTTAAATCATTCTCTCCTCTTTTTATTATGTATTGCAATATCTTTTTTATTCCCAGCAAATATGCATTGAGTTACAAAATAATTTTTTTAGTTAGCGGGTTCAAGGGATAAAGACCATACGATGTGCAGTAATTTAATAATTTATTTTGCGGTAATATAAATAATTTATTTTATTACATTTAGCGTAATTATAATTAATTATAATTATGGTAATTTAAATAATTTATTTTAGCATATAATTAATTTTATTTTACTGTTTGTTTCCGATAAGACATATTGAAATCAGCAACAATGCATTAATTTTTACTGTGCTGAAGAGCTCCACCAAATGCTAAATCGGTTCTTCAATTTTGAATGCTATTCTGGAAGCACCATTCTAAGTATATAAATATTTCCCCTCGCGTTAAAAATACAAATTATTATTTTCTAACTTATTCCCTTATTTAACGTTGATGTATACGTTGAAAGTATTCTTATAAACATATTTATCATGACAAGTCTTGGATTTCAGTAAGTTATTAATATGTGGTCGTGATTCAAGCACGAAACACAAAATTAAGAGGGATGATTTATAGCCCCATGCGTCTGGTTTAAACATCAGAATTTATGATTGCAATTCCAACTCTCGTTTTTAAAATTTTTCACGTAATTGATTCTGAATCTCTTAATTTCGAACAGACGTGACAAATTGACTGCCCTCAAGAACAAAACTCATTTCCGGCAACGTTCTGATTTCAAATTAGGGCAGTTCGGCTTTCTGTTCAAATCGGTGTTATTTCAAAAAATGTCTATTGTGGGTAGCACATTACTTTCTCTGCCGATTCAAATTCGTTTTCTTTTATTCATTCTTTTATTCGTTTTTTATTTCTTTAATAATTCATTAAACTGAATTTAATGGCTCAAAGTAACACGCATAATTATTTGAAATGCCAACGAATTTGTACTTTTAATTTTATTTTCGTTTTCGCTTGATAATTTATTCGCTTGATAACTTGATAAGTTATTTTCAAAGGAGCGCGGCGAAAATGCAAAAAAAAAAAAAAAACTAAAATATCTCCAGAACGGCTAGTTATAGAATAATAGAGATGATCTCATTCTGCTCAGCGCAAAAAATACGTACAAACCAAGCATTTAATTGATATATTTGAGTATTAGTATTTTTTAATTTTAGATTTTGACGATTTTTGTGGACCATTTCGCAAAAAAAGCCGTTTCTGTTTTTCCGAATCCTACCAAAATCTAATTAGCATCAGGTTAACTTACAAATCAATTATCTTCCAAATTTTATGAAATTTGGTCCGTTAGTTTTCTAGGTAGAGTGAATAAATATGATTTTTGCGGGCAATTTCGCAAAAAAAGGCAGGTTCTTTTGCTCCGAATCATACCAAAATCTAATTAGCACCAGGGTCACACACAAGTAACTTTTTATGAAATTTGGTCAATTAGTTATTGGTGTTAGATACATTATACAGACAGACATATACAGATCTCACGCTACAAATAGTTTTTTCGTGTTCTAGAGGTCTTAAAACGTGTAGATCCGTCGAAAACTCGACTTGCGATTTTCGATATGATTCTAATACTTTCTCTATACATTACCATGTATTTCAGGGAAAGTAAATATCAGTTGTTGGCAGCACATGGTATTTCCTAAAATCAGAGTTCATTTTCTATCTCTTGCTTTATGCAATTTGAACTTTATCGCACAACATCTAGCAGAAAATCTTAGCTTCGGACAGCCGTAAAATTCATTACTTTATTACAGAAACTCCTGGTAGAACACAGTTCGAGGATATTTTTATTTTTAAAACTCGAAATAGTGCTTAGCTCGTGGAGGTAAAAGTAAGGAATTAAAATTTCATATTAAGAAAACGCCAATGTCGTTTGAGACAATAATGTAGGTGGTGCAGGGATAAGATAAGTAGTCCTGTATTGTATTAATTTCTATGTCGAATAGCCTAAAATATTTATTTAAACTATCATTTTTGTAAAAATATATTATTCGCGTAATTCAAAGTAGAACTGAAACAATAGAGAATATTCCTACGTATTAAAATTATTTTATCTTTCAATTTATTTTTATCTTCATGTATTTTATATTCTATCGTACAAATGTGAAAGAATACTGGTCAAATTATACTCATAATTAGGAAACCCTAAATTTAAAAATAAGCAAAAATACATATACTACATACAACTTATTTCTATTATGTCAACTAACAATAGCAGCTACTTTAGTAACACTAATGACACCCTGATATAATTCTCAAATCATTATGACATTTTCAAGCGTTTCATTCATAAGAGTTTTATCTCCTTCTTTCTAACTACATGCCACAGTTATTTTATGTTAAAGCACGATTTTGAGTGATTTCCACACAAATCGATTCCTTAGCGATCGAAAATATTATCACAGAGTTTACATCTTAACATCATCAAAAAGGTGGAAGGAAGTACTTTCCAACAACTTTTTAATCAAATCCGTCGGACAATTTCTTCATATTTATGTATTTGTTAGGTCTTTTGGGTAATTTTAAGTCTGTGAACAAACAACTCAGATGAGTGCAACACGGTTGACAGTTTTGCTCGAAGAAGTTTACGACACATAAATCCAGGACATCATCAGCTGGCATTGAGTGTAAACGATGCTTCCGGGACAGACTAGCACAAGCTCCGCAGGGTCCAATCAGGTTGCACCCCACTTCTATAAATAATTCAATCAACGAGTATCTTGAATTAATTAATTAGTAAGGGTTCTTGTAACTGCATATGTAATCATAGTTCAGAGTTAAATAAATATAATTTGAAAGTTATTTGTGTGATAAATAATCGGCGTATTGATTTTTAGTTAAAGTAAATGAGCTCACATTTGGGTAAATTTTGTGGTTTATTACAACGCAACAAATAATTATTTTATATGCTATCTTTACGGTATTTTCCCATAATAAATGCGACATCTTGATGCTTGACCAACTTCTCTTAAGTAAAGTAATATTATACCACAGTATTTATTTGCAAATGCATTGAAATATACATGTCTTTTTCTCTTTTTTCGCTGTATTTAAACGTATTAAAACGAAGGTAGCACAATTCTATAGTTTGACAAAATATATGTTTACATATATTTAAACCAAATATATTTAAACAAAAATATATTTAAACAAAAAATACTTTTTTTAATCACTCTATTTCTTTTATTTAGGCTGGACACCATTTTCTTTTCCAATTTTCATTTTCAGCCAAATGTTTAAAAATCGAAATTTTTCATTCCGTTTTATCTCCAGCTTGCTACGAAGGACAATGCACGTTTGTGCAATTGCGGGGGAAATTGTTGCGCGCGACTACTCATGCGTTGAAACTAAAGGATTTAGATTGAAAGGAAGGTAGTAATGATGTTAGTCCGAAAGATGGGCGATGTTGTTGTTGTCGTTGTTGTTGAGACCCAGACCGTCCGACCTACCAGAAAGGTGTAAGGCAACTGTTTGGACGGCCGGAAAGTGCCACCCAATTTAGACCGGAACCCAGTGGGGGAGGCATCCAGAGGGACCGTATCCTCCATCCCTTACCACCAACCTCTCGGAAGGACTTACAGACCCACATGTTTAACGTGATCGTACTCCGCATGAACACGGCGGTAATTGTGGCAGCGTGCAAATCTAGCGCGCAAACCACCGGGTTGCCGCACCCGAAATGTGCCAACAGCACGCGGTGCTCCCAGGTGGTCACCCACCCAGGTATAGATGGGCGATGTGAAAATGTAGTGGCATTATCAGTGTTATTTATATAGCGGGTTCTTATTTAGGATACGGACAACGGCGGGTAATTCTATTCAGTAAGACATAATTAGATGTTTATTTTACATTATATTGAATATCAGTTTATTAAATATCCGAATTCCCTTTGGCGATATAGCGAATTTTTAACAGCCTCCAGATTGCCAAATTATAAAAAATATAAATATCTCGGTAACGTTTTATTTTAGAGAAATGTGAATGGTCCTATTCATTTTACGATAGGAAATTATAAATTTAAGCACATTTAGCCTCTTATTATGCATTTTATTCATTTCTGTGGTTCACTTTCAAACGGAAAAGAACTGGATATTTTTTTAAATCCTACAAAAATATAATCAGCACAAGAGTAACAAGAAAGATCAATCATACATAAAGCATCGATTATGAAACACATTCCAACTAAAATGCAATTTTATTTAAACAACTCTAAAATGCGATACTTTCAACGCTGATATATTTTACATTATCATAGAGCTACAATAATTTATTATATTTGAAAACTTAAAACTTCATCGACAAAACTGAACTTCATTCAAATGACGTCATCAAAATATAAATCGTCTAGCTCCTGTAAAAGCAATGGATATTTCATTCATACCACTTTTATTCCAGACTCCAGAGCTAAATAGTTTTGCATAAAAAAATTTCAACAATTGTTATACAACTCATCTTAAAATAACTTGTTTACATTCTGCATCCAGTAAAATTAGGCCTCGTTGTAGAAATAATCAAAGCTTGATCACTTAAACAAAAAATATTGTAATTGCGTTGGCGCAGAATATAGATGCACAGAAAGTACGCGAAAATAAAGCGGTTTTAGGACGAATGCAACACTAAATCTAAATTTAGAATAACTTTAAAAATTACGATTTTTTACACTGGGAAAGAAAGATGGATCCCATATCTTATTTTGATGTGGGTCCCCTGATCTCTTCATATAATATGGGTGTAATTATTATTTTAATTTATATTTAAAATACTACCGAACACATTTTGTTAAAAAAATGTTTATATATTTCATGGGATAATTTAAACATTTACTAAAATTTTCGAAACAATTTGTGGATTTGAAGTTCGATTAAAAAATGTTTGAAAAATTAGGTCCCATAGGTTTCAATGTATTTCACTTTCTTAACCTGAGTTCAATTGAAAACTAATTGAGCGATATTATTCATTTACATTCCCAGACGTCCCACAGACCGTCTCAACAACGTACTAAAATTTCATTTTGATAAAGTCATTTTTACGGCAATTATCGTGCGAACAGACAGAAGACAGACAGACAGATAGACAGACAGAATCGACAAAGTCATAAACACTTTTCAACTATGTTGGAAAGTGTTAATAAAATGTGGCTTAATTACCAAATTGCATATAATTTTGTATAATAAGTTTCGAATAAGTATGAATACATTCATTGCTCAGACAGATAGATAGACAAAGCACTCTGACGTAGCAGTAAAAATTGTTAATTCGTATTCTAGAAGGCCTAAAGCACGTAAATCCATCGAAGACTCGAGTTCTAAGTTTCAACCACATTCACACACTTTTCCATATACTTTTCCTATGAAGACTTTATACTTTTCCACATACTTTTCCTATGGAATGACATGCGTTGTAGGGGAAGTATTGTAGAAAACAACGAAATTTGCGGAACTTGCTTTCTGCTACATATTTGTAAATCTGCTAAGCTTTCAAATTTTTTTTTTGATAATTCAAAGAAGAAACATAATTGTTAAAATGTTATGAAAATAACTATTTACGATGCGATTTTTTATGTAAAAGTCAATGCTACCATTTGTAAAATTTTACCATACTCTCCACGATACTTTGTGTTTTTGATCTGTTGTTGTTGTTGTGACTTATCCCCCGTGGTGAGGAGTGCCTAGACCCCTGGTCCCATGGCGAAGGGGAGAATATGCAGCTTCAATTTTTTTATTGATGCTCCCCAATGGCAGAAGTCTGACTTTGTCTCGACTACACAACATCCATGCCCGCTGGCGGGATTCGAACCCACAACCCGGCAATCCAGCGATCAGACGGAAACGCATGCCCCGGACCGCTCGACCACCGGATCGGCATATGTTTTTGATCTAAACTGGACAAATTAAAAAATAAATAAAATGAGCTCACTCTTATCGAATGAGTGATTTCTTTGATAATACATTTTATTGACAATGAATGTACAGCATTTCTAACAATAATTTGAGCTGAAAATATTTCCAAAAATGTGAGCAGAACAAGAAAACGCTGTAAGATTCTTCCGTCGGAAACCTATTGATATTTGGGGAGCTCAAATCAAAGTAGCATCCTCAGTCGAACATTCATTTACGAAAATCAGAAAACAAATTGTAAAACCAAAAATTATTTAAGACTTTGCGAAAAGAACCATTTGTTTTATGAAATTGTTAATTAAAAGTGAATGGCATAATTTCCAGAATCATTATATGCTCTGTTATTGATATATTGCATGTTTTTATATGAAAGATAGAAAATCTTAAATCTAAATATGTTCTCTATTATTAAGTGGTTAAATGCTTTCTTTCAAAGTGCTTTTAATAAAAATTAAATAGACAATGTTTAGTAGTAGTCATCATGCTCATTTCTCGAGATTATTGCTAATTTTACTATTCCACAGGAAGTGTCTCTCTAAATAAACGAATTACATGACATTTGGTATGCTTAATATAAACGGTAACAACAATAAGATTATTTATTTTTCAAACAACTCTATTTATTTATTTATCATTATTTATTTTTCATACAACTATACAAGAAAACTCTATTTTGTGTTATTGTTTACCCATAATATCTAACAAATTAAAATATGTATTTAAAGTATTATATTGGTTAATTTAGATGTTTTATCCTACCTCTGTTATATCATAGTTGATGGATTTTTAATTACAACCTCTGGTGATATAATTTATTGGCATGGAGTCAATAAATGTTATAATTAAATTTTTCATTATTAAATAAGCAGATTAAATTTTACAACAGAAAATAAAAAGCAAACATGTGGTCAACCTATACATTTCTGTATATTTTCTTTTTTAACACTTTACAACGAAGTTGAAAAGTGTTTATGACTTTGTTCATTCTGTCTGTCTGTCTGTCCGTTAGCACGATAACAGCCGTAAAAATGACTTTATCAAAATTAAATTTTAGTATGTTTTTCAGACGGTCTGTGGGACCTATGGGAATATAAATAAATAATATCACCCAATTAGTTTTTTATTGAGCCCGGATTGAAAAAATGAAATACTTTGAACCCTATGGGACCTAATTTCTCAAACATTTTTTAAGTAAACTTGAAATTAACGAAATGCTTCGAAATTTTTAAGAAATATTCACACTATCCCATAGAATATGTAAAATAAATTCAGTAAAATATGTTAGGTAGTTTTTTAATTAAAAATTATTTAATATAGGGAAAAAACAGAAAGAAAAGAGAGATATATTATATAATAAATATCTTTCCAAGTGTGTAATCATTTTGCAAATAAGAGAGGTTTCACATTTTAAAATAAATTTGGTAGATAACGATTTTTCATTTTTTTTAAATTTTATATAACTCTTCATGATATACTTATTTGATGGCATTTTTAATGCACTTTCCTACGTCTTAGAGAGTTAAAATTTGGTACACAGCTTAAATTTGTTGAACATTTTATTCGACAAAAATTTGATGGTTCTTTAAATATAGATCATACATTTTTTTCGAAATGGCCGGAAAATAATCCCCGTTCACTTCTAAAAATCATTGTTTTAATATTGTTAAAAATTCTGATGTGGACAGCACATGTCTTTCCCTACAGACTCATATTCGTTCTCTTTATTTCTTCAATAATAATTTGAGTTTATCTGCACAAAATAACAACCATAAGTATTTTAAATGACATTGAATTTACACGTTAAACTTAAATTTGGTTCTCATTTGATAGCTGGACTTATTGTCAAAGGTGGCGTAGCGAAAACGCAAAAAAACTAGAATATCTCAAGAACGGCTAATCCTAGAGTAATGGGGTAAGTCTTATTCTTTTTCTTGTCAAAAATCACTTACAAAATAGGAATTTAATTGATATAATTGAGCACACGTAGTCTTTTATTTTTATATATAACGATTTTTGCTGGCCATTTCGCAAAAATAGCCCGTTCCTTTTTCTCGAATCGTACTAGAATAACCTACAAATGATTTATATACAAAATTTTGTTAAATTTGGTATATAAATCACTTGTAGGTTATTGAAATATTATACACCAAATTTTGTTAAATTTGTTCCATTAGTTTTTAGCTAGAGTGGATAAAGGCAATTTCTGCGGCCATTTCGCAAAGAAGGCAGATTCTTTTATTACGAATCGTACTATAATCTAATGAACATCAGGATTTCCCACAACAAACATACCTACCAAATTGTATGAAGTTCGGTCCATTAGTTTTTCAATTGGAGTGGATGTAATATCCACACAGACACACAGAAACATACACAGATACACCCTTACACACACAGACGTCTTCCTAAAAACAGTTTTTTCGTGTTCTAGAAGTCCCAAAACGTGTAGATCCTTTGAAAATTCGAGTTCCGGTCTTCGGCACGATTCCAGTACTTTGAGTACATACACATACATACATATATTATCTGTGCATCTGTGTATTATCTGTGTATCTAAATTCCGTGCATATGTAATTACAGTAGTTGTGATTTTAAATGATCCCTAAACTTTTATTATTTCTTCAACGAAGCCTAATTTTAACATATGCAGAATGCAAATAACTCAAGCGATTGTAAGATGAATTACATAAGAATTGCTGAATTTTTTTCACACAAATTTATTTAGCTCTGGAGTCGGGAATACAAGTTATATGAATGAAATAATCATTGATTTTGCATAAAGAATCAGATGATTTATATTTCGATACAGTTTTAAATATTTAAGTATAATAAATTACTGTAATACTGTGATAATGTAAAAGATATCACCACTGAATGTATCACATTTTATAAATTTTTAAATGAAATTACATTTCAGTTAGAAAGTGTTTCATAATCAATGCTTATGCATGATTGATCTTTCTTGTTTTAGAAAATTCTCATTTTTCTTTTGATTCGCAAGACCTTCTCTTTAGTCCTTTTTACACCACGGGGCTCCCTTTTTATAGCCTCAAGGTAGTTTTTCAACATAACTACTTATTACACTGTACGATTGGCTACAGAAAACAAGATGAATTACCCCTAAACTCATCTTAGTTGCTTGTCAATCCATCACTTGACATATGCATCGTATCACTTCTGCTGTATCTGGAGGTACTTCGTTTAGAGGCGGCTTTGGAAATTTGTAAATTGATCGAATGTCTATCGGGACGGCCCAAAGTCCAGTCCTTTGTTCTAGCTATTATTGTTTTATGGCATAGAACTTTCGACTTCACTTGCATTTGTCCGTTCCTTTCTTTTACACCTCTTAAGGAAATGCATTAAAAATTATCAGATAGAAAAACTGGGTAAATATAAGTTGTTCCAGCAAAGATAAATTTTTACAGTCCGATGTTTTACATGCATTTTGCAAACATAATTTTCACAATATTTTTATTAAAAGTATTTTAAATCAGTGTCGTCACTGCATGCCGTTTCGTGTCGTCACACCACTTACAAATTTGCATACAAAACACCGGACTGTAAATAATTATCTTTGCTGGAACAACTTATATTTACCCAGCTTTTCTATCTCATAATTTTTAATGTGTTTCCTTGAGAGGTATGAGCAAAAGAATATTTTTCATCCATTCATGTTTCGGCTTCTTTTTATGTCTGTCATAATTTCCTTTACAAAATTTTGATAAAAAGCTTTACTGACTAAATTTTGAATAAGCTCTGAGTCTTTTCATTTTATGAAAATTCTCCTAAAGAAAATTTGTCGAAGATAAAGATAAACCGACTCTTTTTTAAGCTTGAAAAAAGTTTTCTCAGTTAAAATATTTTACTTGCTACGCTGATAAAGAAAGCGGCTTTAAATAAGTATTATCATAATTAAAAAAGCCACAAGATTCTGTATGAAATGAAAATAATAAAAAGTATATTTTATTACAGTAAAGGTCAATCTACCGCAGACTGAAAAAGTTATCTATACTCTATAAAAAAAAATCGACGCACCAAGGAGTTGTCAGATTGTAATGAAATTTCGTAGGCAAAGACATTTTGAGCGAACATGCAAATGAATAAAATTTAATGTCCAATGAATAAATAGTGGGAACTCCAGCGCATCGGAACTGCTCATTCAGCAGGTGTATATCTGGTCAGGTGTATATCTGGTCAGGTGTATATCTGCATGTGGGTATGGGCTGGGGTGCCATCTCCTTTGATAGCCGGACCCCTTTGGCAGTCATTTCTGGCAGGCTGACAGCACAGCGGTACGTAGACAACATTCTACAACCGATTGTGTTACCGTTCCTTTTGCGCACCCCCGGACTTACTTTTCAACAAGATAATGCCCGGACACACACGACACGTGTTGCTATGAATTGTCCTCAAGCTTGCCCAACACTTCCTTGGCCAGCTAGGTCTCCTGATCTCTCTCCCATAGAGCACATTTGGGACGTTATGGAAAGGCGATTGCAACCATCCAGGAATGTTGAAGATTTAGCCCGACAGTTGAAGACAATTTGGCAAGACATTCCGCAGGACACCATCCGTGAACTTTATCAGTCTATGCCACGCCGGGTGACATCTTGCATCCAGGCCAGACGTGGACCAACGCCATATTGACTTTCCCCCCTTTGTATACGGTTAATCTCTAAAAGCATTAAAATGTTCTGAAATTTTAATCGTTTCTTTTTCTATGTATGTTCTTCACATCCACCAATTTTTATCACAATCGGAGAACTTCTTGGTGCGTCGATTTTTTTGTTATAGAGTGTATAAACCAGACATTTATAAAGGTATTCTTCGTAATGTTTACATTTTAAAGAAAATACTTCAAAACGTACAGATACCAAGGAAAGCCATGTACCAGGTCAATAACTAGAGACGTATTAGAGTTATCATATATTTTTATGCAGGTGAATAGGGAAACACTATGGCGCTATACAATGTGTAAAGTTATCATATATTTTTATGCAGATAAATAGGAAAAGACTATGGCGCTAAACAATGTGTAAAGTTATCATATATTTTATGCAGGTGAATAGGGAAACACTATGGCGCTATACAATGTGTAAAGTTATCATATACTTTTATGCAGGTGAATAGGGAAACACTATGGCGCTAAACAATGTGTAAAGTTATCATATTTTTATGCATGTGAATAAGGAAACACTATGGCGCTATACAATGTGTAAAGTCATCATATATTTTTATGCAACTGAATAGAAAAGCACTATGGTGCTACACAATGAGACAACTTTAGGGGATACCAATTCCTTTTTACTTCCCCTACATACATAGTATAGTGTATAGTAAAATGATTATGAAGGCGTCGAAAATTCGAAATCGATATTTTGACGGAAGAGAACGTTTAATGCCTCCCTGAACCCGAATCAAACATTTTTAAATTATAGCTGTGAACGTGTGCATTGGTGCGATATCTCACGAACAAATGAAGCGTTTCGAACGTAATTTGATAGGACTATTCCCATCTGTGAACACTGGTACACTTTTAATGTTAAAACAATCAAACATTCGGAAGATTCTCACATTTTGGCATGGATTTTTAAACAAAAACCATAAAAAAAAATCAGGACATCCATGAGTATTAAATAAATATTTATTTTATACGTAATTTTTATTCTAAAACGAGTAACACAAATTTTAGGACGGTAGTTGAAAACGTTCTCAAGATATTATATCCTTGCCAAATAGAAATATCTAAAAATTACATAAAAATGAATAGCAGCAGTATCATCAAATATGTAACACTTTGCAATACATTAGGCAGCCTTGGGAACTAATTGGATGAAATATTATCATCAACGTAAAGACGTTTTTGATGTGGTTTCAAAATGACGCTAAAGTTACGAAAATTATGCCAAATTGATGAATTAATATTTAACATATTTTAATATAATGGAGTATATTGCTTATATGTGAACAGTGTAAGCAGTTGTCAAGTTACATTTGCGCGAAATATAAGTTAATTTGGTACTTTAAAATAGTTTTACATGCTGTCGTCCAAAAAAACGTCAAATGTCACTATACTTTTCAGCGTTAAAAATATTGTTCCCTGGATATTGTCCATCACTTTTTCGCATTGAAAGAAATAAAGGTCTTGCATGGAGGGACTATCTCGCTAATAGATAGAGGAGGAATAGCAAGAATAGCAAGAGATAGAGGAGGAAAGTCAATAACAAAGTTGTAGAGCGTCCAAAATTGGTACTAAGAATTTTATCTCACCAAAAAATAGCGAAATTAAAAAGAACAATTTTAAAAGAGACAATTTTATAAATCTGTATGTAATAGTGTAAAGGAAGAAATATTGGAAAATACACAGAGACATATTTTTACACGTGTGCAAATACTAATTGTTGCTGAAGGTGCAAACTTTGTCAATTCGTTCTGCTATACATTGTCTGCATATTCGAATTTTTTTTTTCGGGGGGGGGGGATATATTCTATACACTGTTTCTCAGGATCCTTTTCTACCTTCCAAAAGATGGGGTAACAAAAATGCTTAGTACTAACTTTGCAACTGTGTACCACTTCGTATTTCACTTTCCTCCTGATATCTGACGAGAATCGAAATACACTTCCTCTACTCCTCTGGAAAAGAGGGTCAGTCCGCCTAAAGTTTTCTCATCGTGTAGCGCCATTGAAATTGTCTATACATCTGCATAAAAATATGCAATAACCCTAATACCTCTGAAGTTATTGGCCAGATCCATGGCTTTCCTTCCCACTTTTTATATGAATAACAAAGCAGTGAATAGCACCGATATTGATACTGAAAGTTTAAACGTTCACAATAACATGAGATTTCATACATGATTTGCTGTTTCTGTAGTTTAATAAAATTCTATGTTATCCCTGTAGGATGTTATTTATGTTAAAACAACTATATTAAAATTAATTACTTTCAACGAAATTAATTTTACTTTTTTAGCACAACTGTGCATGTAAAATTATTGGAAAATAACTATCAGATAGAAGGATCACTATCAGAAGAATTTCCCGCTGACAATATTCATACAACCGAAGTGCATTTCAGCCAAGAGAGCACCAGGCGTTGGACAAACAGATCATAAGCTCCTGTACAGTTGATGTCAAAGGAGATTGTTGTTGGACGTGTCTTTCCAACATGTTCCAAACATTCTAGTTAGGGTTTAAATCTGAACTTTACTATGTCTAGGGTATATGATGAAAGTCAGAGTCATGCTCCGTGAATCACTGTTGCACGGTTCCTGCGCGATGAATGGTAGCATGAAAGTCCATGAAAGACCGTTGCTGTGGGGTAAAAATGAGACACTGCAGGGTGGACGTGATCGGTAAGAATGTTCAAATACTCTATACAGGGTGTTCCAAAAAGACTGAAACGCGCTTTAATTCTTTGGAAATAAGTGGGCAATGTAAATTGCAAAAATGTTGAAAGTAATGTAGGAAATATGACTTCGTTAATGAAATTGCCACGCCATTCATTTTCAAAAAGTTACACTTTTAAAATTTTTATACGACTTCCTTAGACAAATTTGGCCAATCAGAAAAATTTTATTTGCAATGCAACAAGATCATTGAAAAATGCATATCTGTATCTTTAAAATTGAGGGAGTTATATTTAACTGAAAATTGAGCATTGCGAAAGGGGATCATATATCAAATTAGAAATGTAAATTTGTGACATATCACAAAAAAGATAAAACTGGATGATAATACATAGGAGACATTTCTGCGAATTCCGCGTAGGCTCACGATGCAATCACGGATTCTTAAGTACTTTTCAATAAGTACTTTTTCAATGATTAACTACTTTTAAGTACTTTTTATCTAAACAATTTCCATCGTCAATTTGTTTGTGATCCCTATTTTCGCTGATGAAACAGCCTTTCATATGGTACGGAAAAGTGGCATAAGTCAGATTTTTCTCTTTATCATAATTCAGTTGATTTTAAAGATACAGATACGCGATTTTTTTAATGATCTTGTTGCATTAAAAATAAACATTTTCTGGACCAAGTTTGTCTAAGGAGGTCGTATAAAAATTTAAAAAGTGTAACTTTTTAAAAATTAATGGGAGGACTATTTCATTAACGTAGTCTTATTTCCTACCTTACTTTCAACATCTTTGCAATTTACATTGCCCATTTATCTCCAACAGGTAAAGAACAAAAGTGCATTTGAATCTTTTTGGAACACCCTGTAGATGACACACGATATTCCGAGAACATCAGGGGATAAGTTTTTAACCAGCGGAACCCACCATGATACCTCAGCGTAATATGCGAACAAAGCAACATAGGTTCATGGCTTCATGGGGCTCTCGCCACACTCTCCGCTTATTGTCGGTACAAAATAAGGTATAGTGTGATTTGATCGACCACGTAACCATCTTTCAACCATCGGATGTTAAATGACGACGTTCTTGGTATCACTGTAACCACATTTTTAGGTTCTTCGCTGAAATAAGACGTTTCCGCACATTCATGCGACTGGCTACATCGATTTCCTTTAATTTCCTGCGGATTTTGCGGGTCGTGATCAGTTGGAACTAGCCTTTATTGTAGTCCTAACTGTACACGGTGCTGCATAGCAGATTTAATTTCCTGCCGTACAAGCCGTCTTGTACGATGCCGATCAAGGAATTGATTGATGGTTTTCGATAGGCAGTTCGGCCATTTGCATATCACCTGGAGTTACTGTGTCCAATTGTTATACACTTTGAATATCTCACGTTTCTAGAAGCCAGTGAGTTGTTCTGTTCTGTCAACCGTGGCTCCTACTAAACCGGCCCCCCACAATAAGACTTTTTTTCAAACCGAGATAAATCTGTCGTTTTCCCCATTTTGCTCCACTTCTCTCGTGGCACACCGACATCATTCTTATAACGGTGTTATGATCACGTTTACGTACTTTAAATACACCCGCCTGTGACCTAAATTTGCATACATGCTTACAGGTTTCTAATTCACTACAGCCGGTGTGTTCATGTCTGTAGTAGTTCATAACATATTTTTGATTTTGCGTTCCTGTCTAAAGTCCCTGGTATGCACAGTAAGAAAAGTACATCGTTAAAATTATACAAACCAATAAAATTCGAGTGCTGCAAGATCAAAGAGAGGACATTCCGTTGTTAAATTATTTTTATGAAACTAAAACTTCTTATAAAACTTTACAAGAATAAAACGCTTTATTGTTGCAAAAATAAAATGTTTTTTACAGGCAAACAGGGTACATATTTTTATTGCCCGACTCGCGCACTTTCTCAAGAAGGTACGAACATTTGAAGGTGTATTAAATAAAGTAATTTGTATCAAAAGCAATGCAGTGACTACCACTTGTAGCAATGTTTCACGTTATTTACTTCTCTTCAAACTTAATAACTGAAATCAGTATTGACAACAAGAAAACTTGCAGCGTTGGAACTTACGAGCCTTCCCTTTTATTATATAATTTGTAATTTCTCAGCTTGTGCAGCTTGGAATAACCGTAACCGTGAGAATTGCTACTTGGGCTGTAACTAAGCTGAGAGAGTAGGACAAGCTCAGAATGAACTAAAGATGCTTCTTTTATGTGTGTACATATCAAAGCGTTTGTCTACAAATACGTCCTTATTTTACATCCGAATAGTACATGGTGACAGTGATAAAAAGTACATGGGAATTAGCAATAAATTTTAAAGAACTTTGAGTGTTTTTGAAACATTCTGTAAATAAAAACATTCTTGTTGCTCACTAAAGTTGGCAGATCAAAGCAATAAAAAATGTTTTTCGAAATGTATATTTTTCCCATCTATCCGCCTGAAACATTTTCTTCTTCAACTCCTATGAACTGCACGAAATGGGAAAAATCGCTTCGAAAGATATAAAATTGCATCTGACCCTAATAAAGAGATGAACAAGAAAAAAAATATGAAATAAAATAACAAACGAATTTCTTGTTTACATGATGGTAAAACAAGCAGAAGAAATTTTCAAATCGTTGGAATTGAACAAATATGAAACTAGAGAATCCACAAACGTTCTGAAGAAACGCTTCGACAAATATTTAATTGCAATATAGAAAACAACAGTCGAGAAATCAAAGTTCAACAGACGTTCACATCTAGAAGGTGAGCCAGTTTATGATTTCATAACTGCACTTTAATGCACTTGCTTATAACTGTGAATATAAACCTTTGAAACAATTTATTCACGATTGTATAGTTGTTGTAATTAGAGACAAACCATGAAGTGATAAGTTACAACTGGATCCAAAACTACCTAAAGAAGTCTATAGAAAACGTTCGATTATCGGAGTCTGTTAAACAACAACAAGGCGTTCTGCACATAATAAATGATTCTGTACATGCTGTTACTGATTTTTCTCACAAATTTAACAATTTTAGAAATACTAAAGAGCATGTGAATAAACAACCTTTTCGGTAATCGCCACATGAAAAAGCAAAAATGAATGTTACACATAGCGTAGTAAACAGTCAAACATTCAAAAATAATTGACGAAAAAAATGAAAAATACACGGAATTCAAGAAAATAGTACATAACGCGTGATTTTGTCTACTTAAAGATAAAAAGACAGAAATAGCATTTAGGGGAAGTGGGACAAATAAATCAAGTAACGAAGCTGGAATGTTACGGTGAAGATACAGAACAAAAAGTTCAATTTCAAAATATATAGTGGTGCAGAACATAGGTGATCCCATCATCTGATTTTAAAAAACTGTTTGAAAATGTTGAGATGTTTAAGCGTGATAAAATATTATGATTGGCGAATACGCTACAATGTTTAATTTCACGCAGATTGAAGAATACACAAAATATGGAATTTTACTGTGATATAACAGATGTTCGGAAATCCACTGGGATCACTATTATTCAGGGAAATGTTAAAATATTCTTAGAATGATTTTTTTAAATTTTAATTAAAATACGAAACCGTCCAAGATGTAAAAGTTCATCGAGCGTAAAAGTTCATTCGAACAAGTTTCTTTAAGTGTAATAGTACATACCTAAATCTATAAATAATTGTCATATGAATAAAAGGACTTATCAATAAAAACATCTTGTGACTAAATATGCATGCCTTTAAATATTCTTGAGTTAAGACTTTCAGACCACCTTGCACGCCGTATATTGTCTCTTGTTCAGTTTTGAGACTACTGATACCTAAAGCCATCTTGAGGTGGAAAAATAGGTGACAATTATTTGGTTCAGACTGTATAGAGGATACTCAAATATATTCCATTGGATCTGTTTTAATAAGACGAGTGTATGATTTGCAGTGTGTGGTCGGACGTTGACGTGCAGCAGTGTAACACAACTTTAACTGAACATTTCAGATTAACAATTTTAGCGTTTTCAAATGTTGTTGCTGGTCGTAATTCCTAGTTTGAAAGATTTTCAACTGTCGCGTTCAATTCGTAGTTCACAAATATCAGTAAAAGAAAAAATCTGATGTGGGCAGCACATGACATTCCTTGAAGACTTATATCCACGTTCTCTTTATTTTAATTAAATTTAATTCACTTTTAAATCAATTTTTGTTCTCATTTGGTAGCTGGATTTATTTTCAAAGGTTGTGTAGGGAAAATAGGAAAAAACTAAAATATCTTAACGTAATGAGGTTGGTCTTATTCTTTTCTCCGTTAAGAGTTACTTATAAAACAAGCATTTAATGGGTATATTTGAGCATATGTAGTTTTAATTTTAGGTTTTGACGATTTTTGCGGGCCATTTTGCAAGAGAAGGCAGGTTATTTCTTTCCTAATCGTACCAAAATCTAATCAACACTAGGGTAATATATAAGTGACTTATCAACCGATTTTTGTGAAATTCGGTCCATTAGTTTTTCAGCTAGAGTGGAAACAGGTTTTGGGGCCATTTCGTAAAAAAAGGCGGGTTATTTTATCCCGAATCGGACCCAAAACAAATCAGCACCAGATTCGGCCACAAGTGACTTACCTACCAAATTTTATGAAATTCGGTCAAATAGTTTTTTAGTTAGATTGGATACAAAATTTGCACAGGCAGACACACACACAGACGTCACGCTAAAAATATTTTTTTGTATTCTAGAGTTCTCGAAACGCGTAGATCCGTCGAAAACTCGAGTTGCGATTTTCGGCATGATTCCAATACTTGCCCTATACATTACCATGAATTGCAGGGAAAGTTAAAAACAGTGTGACAATTTTTTTTTTTTTAAAAGGATGATGATTAACCTTTAGAGGAGGATAAAAGAGGATCAGGGACGCTGTACGGAATAGATTCAAACTTTTTGAACCTCATCCTAATAAAAAATATATACACTATTATGATCTTTCCGATCTCTACATTTCACGTTGTTGTTGTTGAGACCCAGACCGTCCGACCTACCAGAAAGGTGTAAGGTAACTGTATGGACGGCCGGGAAGTGCCACCCAATTTAGACCGGAACCCAGTGGGGGAGGCATCCACAGGGACCGTACCCTCCTTCCCCTACCACCAACCTCTCGGAAGGACTTACGGACCCACATGTTTAACGTGATCGTACTCCGCATGAACACGGCGGCATTTGTGGTAGCGTGCAAATCTAGCGCGCAAACCACGGGGATACCGCACCCGAGATGGCCAACAGCACGCGGTGTTCCGAGGTGGTCACCCACCAAGTACTAACCGCGCCCGATGCTGCTTGACTTCGGTGATCTAACGAGAACCGGTGTTTTCAGCACGGTACGGCCGTTGGCTCTACATTTCACATTTCTACATTCTACATTTCACGTGTGCTTTCTCTATATACAAATGTTTAAATATACTTGAAAGTAATATTAACGTTCGTCATGATATATAGAAATGAAATTTTAATAGGAAGAATTTATATTTTAATCTTTAACTCTTTATTTCCTCCTCTATTTTAAATTACGAAATTTCTATATAAAATTTTAATCAGCATAGAGCGCAACGAACCCGGAAATGTATTGACTTAATCAGCAACTTACTTTTAAAATCATATTTCTTTACCTTCATCAGAATGATGAAATCAAATTGTTTTTATTACAGTGTTTAAATATTTCTTAAAATAACCTTATGAAATAAAATTATTTTTAAACAGCAATACTTTCCATACTGTTGAATATCGATTCATAAATTCCTTTACGAAATTCAGATAAGGCGCTTTATTGCCTAAAGGATAAATAAACAAGAATAACATAAAAAAGGGCTCGGAATTTTTTCCAGTTTAAGAAAATTCTCACAAAGAAAGGATTCGTCAAAGAAAAATAGACGTTTCTGCCGCCTGTAAAATGTTTACTTTAAAAATATTCTTCTTCGTACGCGCATAAAGAAAGCTTTGCAAAATGAGTACAATCATAAATAATTAGGTCACAAAGATCAACATAAAGTTCAAACTGAAAATAAAAATTCTTCTATAGGAAGATCGATGCAAGTAGAGGTCAAATACCCTCTGGTGGTAAAGCTTATCTCCAACCAAGACTTGATGAAGTGGACGTTTTTTACTGTACGGCTGAATGTTTTCAAAACTCCCAAGTTTCGACTTTAAGACATTGGGGCACTCAAAATAATATTTTGTTAGACCTTTATCTTATTGAAATACTACCGGTTGCAATAAAGGTAATATCCGTAATGGTTGATGATTTTATTTAATTAAATCCCAAACAGTTTAATTAGTCATGGTCTGCTTATTTAAAATAAATTCAAAAGTAAACAGTGTAAAAAAATGCATATACAATACATTGAAATATCTTAACTATGTGACTATAAAACGCTATATCTATACATTGAAATATCCCAATTATGAGACTATAAAATGCTATAACTATATATTGAAAATGAACACTATACAAGAGTTTTATAATAAATAATATAACCCTTATAGATCAAACATAAATTTCCTATAAAAGGAGCACAATGGGATTTAAAATCCAAGATGAAAGAAATTATGAGATATTTCTCGCATCTTATTATAGATATTCATTTTAATAAATATCTATTACAATATTGTGTTTCCTCTGACGCAATAGTTAACGATTACATCCAAAAGGCCACACTTTTGTAATACACATATTTAAAAATGAATGCCTATATGTTAATGAATTGAATATGTATTTAAAGTAAAACAGAATATATAAGGTTTCGTATGAGGAATTTGTTGTTGTTTTAAATAACACTAACTTACGATATGTGTCGACCAAATAGAAGAAATTTATGCACAAAACGAATTTATTGTAATAATTTGTCATTATTTTCTCATATGAAATTCAAAATGCAATATTCAATTCATTATTGTTAAACCTATGTAGACTATTAAATTGTGCGCAAGTATTTATGCATATATCTAGGACCAATTTTTGTTTTCGGATAATTCGCGTATCTCTCTAATACATGATTTGTGTCTAACGAAATTTGCAACAAAATCACTATTTCTAAAAAAAGAACCATTATTAGATGTTCAAAAATTGATAGATTTTCAGTAGTTTGCAAAATCTACTGCTAAAAATCCAACCAAAATAGGTCCTGGCGAAGGCATATTCCCATTTTGCAAAAAGTGTCACTGTTTCAAAATATCAAAATAAAATTGTATTTGAGAAAGATAGTTCGATTAGATCCAATCTTCATCTATCGATATTCTTGACATACTCGGGTACCATACGGCACCATGTATGTACTGAAACATAGCGAATAGTGGACTGGTAGCCTGGCTTGTCATCTATCGTTAGCTGTCCCTCATAGCGAGAAACGTCGGAATAATAAATGAGAACGTTTAATTAACTATGTATTCTTTTTTACATTTTATTACACTCCATTTACTTTTGTATATTACTTCGAGAAATTTGCTACTTCTATTGTTTCGAATCATAGAAAACTCGATTATGCACCATGTTGTTAACAGCATCATAATACTTGTTAATTGGAATGATTTACCTGTCACTGTATGAGGTCTAAATAAATGCATGCTATGTAAATAATACATACAAGTATAACATCATTCAACCCCCTAAACTCCTGTTTAGAATAAAAATAATTTACGCGCTCCGTTTTTCCATACGCAACCATGGCAAATGTACAACGCATATTTAACAATGGCTTTATAAACGCAACTGACATCACCTGTTTACGGCTAAGCATATAACCCCATTGTTTAACTCGACATTGGCATAACTAGTGTATTTCTCTTTCACTTAATCAAATGCAGGAACCAAAAATTTCAACAAAGAAAAATGTGAATGGATGAATACATTGAGGGTATATTTTTAGTGCGAGGTTTTTACACTTTAGCTCTTGGCTTGGTCATAACTTGTCCAGTATTAGAGGTCCGTTGCAAGACCTTCTCCTTCTTTGTTCCTAGCGGTGCAGACAGATCAAGTTATCCGGTTATCACAGCCTCTGGGTGTGTCATAAATATTGAGTAGAGGTTTTTACACTCTAGCTCTTGGCTTGGTCATAGCTTGCTCACTATTAGAGGTCCGTTGCAAGACTTTCTCCTTCTTTGTTCCCTGCGGTTCAGACAGATTAAGTTATCCGGTTAACACAGCCCCTGGGGGGTGTCATAAATATTGTGTAATATAAGTGTCCAGCTGTGAAGTTCAAGTATTGTCATTCTCTTTACTTGCAAGTGCCTCTTTCTCTTATACCCTGGTAATCTCCAGAATTTATCTTTCCATTGTCCATCTTTGAAAATTGTTTAATTTAATGTCATAGGAAATCCACGTGACAAAGATTCTTATTAACAGAAACGCAAACACACAATGTCAAAAAATAATAGCCCGAGGTTCTTTTACTTGAAGAAAATTCTCAAACAGATAGAACCTGCCAAACACAAATCAACACGTTTGCCCTCCAGACGTTTCAAGTTAAAATTTGTATCTTGGTATGCAGATAAATAGGACTGGATGGCATATCTATTATCATAAATAAAAGGGTCACAAAAATAGCATTACGTTAAAAATTGAAACTGAAATAAAATGATTTTTTGTGGAATATGCATTAAAAAGTAAAATTTTCGAAGATCGTGTAGCTTGCATATATAAAATTTGATGAAGAAAATGTCATATTTGTGTACATGGAATTTTGCAGGGAGATTTTTAAGATATATTGGGACAGGAAGAATGTATATGAGCTGAAATCCATGTATGAGATGCAAATTATTTCTTAGTAACCGCATATAGAGTGGACTCCAAGCATAAACCGGGTTCGAAATCAGAAAAAAAAATCATAGCAACCACGACAGTAAAACGCCTTCTTTTTTCTACCCAGACCGTCCGACCTACCAGAAAGATATAAGCATAAGGTATCTGTTTGGACAGTCGGAAAGTGCCACCCAATTTAGACCGGAACCCAGTGGGGGAGGCATCCACAGGGAACGTACCCTCCTTCTCCTACCACCAACCTCTGGGAAGGATTTACGGATCCACATGTTTAACGTGATCGTACTCCGCCTAAACACGGCGGTAGTTTGGCCGTGACGGGAATCCAACCTGGACCCGTCCGAATGCAAATCCCGCTCTCTAACCACTGGGTTGTCGCGCCGTCTGCACTGGTGTGTTTGCTCTGCCTTTTATTCCTAAAGATTGAGGTTGTGTTTTGTATCCAAATCTAGATTATCTGAAATCGATAGTTTGTGGTGAAACTACTGGCGGTGCATATGGAAAGACAAGGTCTGTAATGTCTAACTAAATAATATATGCCAAAGAATTTTTTCAAATTATATAATATTTGAAAATATGTATAAAATATTTTATTTGTAAATACAAGAATGTAGTTACAGACATATTTTTGCTCTGACTGACGCCAGACCCTCAAATGCTAATGTATTATTCAGGCGAGAAAGATTTCGAGATATATATCCTGTCAAGTGATAATGCATAGGGAATGGGACTAAGAGAGAATGCGCGTGCCATTTCTATCATTTAGAGTACCACATAGGCCCGGATAGACGTGTCTAATCTTTGAGATATCTTGGAGGAGTGATTCCTCCTGATTTTACTATGAAATTTCGTTTTATCAACACTTTACAACATAGTTTGAAATTGTTTATGACTTTGTTTATTCTGTCTATCTGTCTGTCCGTTAGCATAATAACTGCCGTAAAAATAACTTTATCAAAATGAAATTTTAGTATGTTTTTCAGACGGTTTGTGGGACCTATGGGAGTATAAATAATTAATATCACCCAATTAGTTTCGGACTGAACCCGAGTTGCAAAAAATGAAATACATTGAACCCCATGGGACCTCATTTTTAAAACATTTTTTAAGCGAATTTAAAATTCACAAATTGCTTCGAAAATTTTAGAAAATATTCAAGTTATCCCATAAAATATATAAAAAAAATTCAGTAAAATATGTAAGATAGTTTTTTAAATAAAAATTATTTAATATAGGGAGAAAAACAAATTCAATTAAATTCTGATTCGTGCTATATCCTCCAGAAAGGAAAAAGAGATGTATTATATAATAAATATTTTCCCAAGTATTTAATTATTTTATGTATAAGAGAGGTTTAACATTTAAAAATAAAGATGGTACATAACAATTTTTCAAAATTTTAAATAAAATTAATTATTATAGTATTGTGATGAATGAAACGCTGCTTCCATATAGAGGCGATTTATATTTTAATGACGTCATTTGAATAAAGTTCATTTGTTTTCGATGAAGTTTTTAAATATAAAAAATTATTGTAGTATTATGATAATTTTAAAATTATTACTGCAAAACGTAACGCATTTGAGATGTTTAAACCAGGCAATTTATATTTCAATGCCGGCATTTGAATAAAGTTCATTTTCTTCGATGAAGTTTTCAAATATAATAAATTAATGTAGTATTGTGATAATTTTAAAAATATTACCGAGAAATGTATCGGATTTTGGAGATGTTTATATAAAATTGCATTGATGATGGAAAGTGTTTCATTATCAATGCTTTATGCATGATTGATATTTCTTGTTATGAATCGTTCCGATTTCGCATAGTGCTTATGCAAACTGCTGTTTGTGAGAAAACGCTTTTAGTACTTCTTTAACACTAATCGTACCGAAATTCAATATACAGGGTGTCCCAAAAAGATTGAAACGCGCTTTTAATTCTTTACCTGTTGGAGATAAGTAGGCAATGTAATTTGCAAAAATATTGAAAGTAAAGTAGGAAATAAGACTACGCTAATAAAATAGCCCTCCCATTAATTTTCAGAGTTACACTTATTAAATTTTAAAATTTGGTCAACTGGAAAATTTTTATTTTTAATGCAACAGGATCATTAAAAAAAACCGCATATCTGTATCTTTAAAATCAACTGACTTATTCCACTTTTCCGTACCATGTAAAATGCTGTTTCATCAGTTAAAATAGGGATCATGAGCAAATGGACGACGGAAATTTTTTAGATCAAAAATACGTTAATATGTGTCAAATTTTTTTATCACAAATGCATCTAAATAAAGCATTACAGAGACAGAGATCATATAAAACAGTGGTACTCACTACGCGGTTGGGTATCCTATGCATTATTAGCCAGTTTTATCTTTTTTGTTATATGTCACAAATTTACATTTCTAATTTTATATATGGCCCCCATTCGCAATGTTCAATTTTCAATTAAATATAACTCGCTCAATTTTAAGGATACATATATGCGGTTTTTTTAATGATCTTGTTGCATTAAAAATAAAAATTTTCTGATTGACCCAATTTGTCTAAGGAGGTCGTATGGAAATACAATAAGTGTAACTTTTTGAAAATTAATGGGAGGACTATTTCATTTGCTTAGTCTTATTTATTACCTTACTTTCAACAATTTTGCAATTTACATTGCCCACTTATCTCCAGCAGGTAAAGAATTAAAACGCTTTTCAATTTTTGGGGGACACCCTGTATACCTATTAGTACCGTAACCTATTAAATGACTGGTTTTTAGATAAAAACTTTATTTTTCATAATTGAATGCATGCAATATTGATTTTAGCGAAGAAGTATTAAACAAAGTAACTGCAAGGTAATAGACTCCATTCTGTGCCTAAACCTCGGTTTTCTTCTTCTTTTGTGCATGTTCATATATGTTTCATAATACGAGGGACAATTATCAAAGAAAATGCAGTCTTCACTTTAACCTTTATAATATCCCGTTTTGCATATCCCGTTGGACCTGATTCTTTCCTGAAAATGTTAAAGTATTGCTCTTCCTGATGTAGCACTATTTGCATTTCTTCCCAAACAGTGCCATCAATCGAAATATACTATTCATATTTTCATTCTCATCTTCAAAACTTGAGAGCAATCTCATTATTTTTCATCCTCTACGTATTATATTCACAATATTCTCCTCTTCATCGTCGGTATCTGTAGACTCACACTCAGAGACTAATAAATCATTATCATTTTCAAATAATATATCTTTACTTTCAGAAAGTTCACCTTCATCAATTTCCAAAATCTCTTCGCCTATGTTATTTATTTTTTCTAAGAACTTGATTTGACTTAAATGTTTCGACATTTTTTCAGGCTGCAGATTAGGAATGCAGTAACGCAGTAAAAACAAAATATAAACTGACTAATAATACCTTTTAGTATGAGTCACCTTTTCTTGCAACTTGAAATTTTACGCAATTTATTGAAATTTTTAAAACACAATTGTTTTAAATTGCACATTTCTGCAACAGTCCTTGCAGAAATATGCAGGAAACTGATGAAAATATGTGGACTGTGCATGTACATCACATATTCTGACCCGATGACCTTATAAGGCAATACAGTTTTCTCCTAGCCAAATGACCGGTCCTAGTAGATAACGGTAGACTATAGCTTTATTATATAAACACAAGGAGAAGAAAAATAAATACTGAAAAATCGATTGTATACATTTAATAGAAAAAGTCATGACGTCAAGTGAGAAAAATCGATAACATTATAGGCGAATTTTCTAATCAAAAGTTTACAACCAGACATTTGACCTATCACATTACATTTAGTGTTAAAGAAGACATATGGAGGGCCTGATTAACGCACAGGCCTTCGGGGCCGCAGCCCCAAATTTTAAAGAGCCCCTACATTTGGTATGTGATTAAAAATTTAAGTAGAAATTATTTTCTAATTAATTTAAAACTGGTAATATTAGTTAAATTATAAAATATGTTAATCGTTTTAATTATTATGCACCCTTTAAAATCATAATATGTTATTTTTAAGAAAAAATTTGGAAATTTTCTACATGTACAATAGGATGGGCACGGTAGCCCAGTGGTTAGCGGGCTGGAGTTGCACTCGGTAGGCCCTGGGTCGATTCTTGCCGCTACCAAAACTGCCACCATGTTCACGCGGAGTACAATCACGTTAAACATGTGGGTCCGTAAGTCCTTCCGAGAGGTTTGTGGTAGGGAAGGAGGGTACGGTCCCTGTGGATGCCTCCCCCACTGGGTTCCGGTCTAAATTGAGTGGCACGTCCCGACCGTCCAAACAGTTACCATACACCTTTCTGGTAGATCAGACGATCTGGGTCTCAACAACAACAACAACATGCACAATAGGCCCTTCGGAACTGGTATCCTAATTAACTTTAAATTTGCATATGTCACATATGCAAATTTTAAATATTAAATTTGCATATGTCCCATCCAAAACCACTTTAAATTTGCATATGTTACACGTGTCACATATGCAATACGTGGTATAGAGTCACTCAATTTACATGAGTGACAAATGTAGCATATGCAAATTTAAAGTCGTTTAGGATGTGACATATGTTTGATTTCTTTAAGGAAGTACTAAACGTGTAGTGCTTATTATTTGATGACTCTAGAGAGTAAAATTAAAAGTCAATATCAAATTTGATTTAGAGAATTACGAAGTTATAGGTGTTTTGACATTTTTTATACTCTTGGAATGTTTCTATGTGAATCATGCATTAAACGTTTAACATGTGAAACAAAATCTTAGAGAATGGTATATTCATTTCCTTACTAGTTTTCCTTGATTTTATAGAATAGTTAAAAGAGTTTCTCGTGCATTATGTTACCTCTCATATAACGGTTTTGAATCGGTCCAACAGATAAACGCAATTAGAATTCCGTGAAAATAACAAAACTGCAAAATGTCATTAATTTATTTTCCTTGTTATTCATGTAATTTATTTTATTTTATTTGCAACCTTGCTAAAATATACAGCATGATATATTTTATTTGCAAGTTTTGGTACCTGCCTTTTTGTCTTCAAAAATTGTTTTATCACGCTTCACCACTGGCTGTACTGAAAGAGATCGTTACAATGTGCAAACCAGTTGGTGTAAAATTAAATACAATGCTACAGATGCATCATGTTTTGTTCATAAAACTACGTTTCTAATATTGTTTATTTTACTGACGATGTAACTGAAGCAGATGCATGTCACTGAACAATTACGCAAATCATTTATGAGATATTGGATGAGGTATATAATAAATGCTGTAAAGCCTGAATAACCAATTATCATTATCTCCCTTATTTGAATTAAGCTATGATTGTACTGCAAAATATCTGTATTTTACAGTACAGTTTTTTTTTAAATATCTGTATATACTGTATTAGATCTTCTGGTTCAGAGACCAATCACATCACCGGCTTGACAGTCGTGCAGATTCTATTTTGGGATAGAATCAAAGTGTTCTGGAAGTGAGTTCAAATTGTGTGATTGTGCCGTTGATGCTCTAAAGTATTCTTGTATATATAGCCAGCTGCCAGGTCGTCGATGCCTGCTTAGTTGCACAATATTGAACGCGGATTGAGTGTATCGTAGGCAATTGTAATGACAGTAATATAATATTTTTTATCCTTGTTTTCATTTGGGTTGATTAGTCAGAAAGCTTCCGGGTAATATTGCCACTGGCACGTGAATGTATATCTTTGTAATTCCTGCATATCGTCCCCTGTACAAAAAGTATGTTTTTGCTTATTTATGCAGACAAGAAGCCCTGTAGTTTATTTAAATGAAAGTGTTACTTTTATTTATTTTGTTCCAATGGCCAGGCATTGACTCTCATCTTCGCCTATACATCGACCAGAACAGTGAAACTCTTAGCCATCAAATGACGTTGCCCCAGCGCACCAGTGGGGATGGGGACACATTGCGCCCAACAACACAAACATCCATGTCTTACGTGGGACTCGAACCCACCCCCCGATCAATCGCTGGAAGTGTTACTTTTATTTAAAATACTTTTTGCCTTTGTGACTGTGTTACATATTCCTGAACGTTAGCAGTGTTGATTGTTTACTTCTCAGCAAGCCGAAAGTTAGATTTAAGCCACTTTAGGCTTAGAAACAGGATTTTACATATAGCAAAATGAACTAAAATGAATATTGTACTCAGACAGAGGAAAATTTCAGCCTGGAAGATGATTCTAAAATACGTTCTAACTACATGACGAAGCAAAATTTTATGTATAAAAGCTCATTTGCTTTATATGATATGGATAAACCATATAAATGCTGTATCCTATATGTTGAAGGAAAGAGCTAATTTAATGTTAAGGAAATTTATCCTTTTATGTATTTCTGGTTTGCAGACAAATTATAACGTAGTAGTTCTCGGTGTAGAAGTAGGTTATCATGCAACATCTTTCCATCTTCTTTCACTTTAAAAATCCAAGATTTTTTTTAAAAAATTCGGTAGAATAAATATGACGATTATCATCAAAGGAATACTCATTTTATTTTATTAATACATTACCCATTTCAATGCATATTTACTGTTACTATTTCATTTATCTCATTTTGTCCCATTTCCTTATTTTATTTTATTTACTTATTTTATTTATTTATTTAAGTGTTAAAGAAATTTTCTTTAAACTTTTGAGAAATAGAATGTTCCTAAACAGTTTAAGTTTTTATTTCTCTATATCTATTTACAACAGACCTAACAAAATTTTGATGAAGAGCTCTATTGTCTAAAAGTAAACAAATGAGATTGAAAAAATGCTTGGGGAATCTTTCACTGCAAGGAAAATTCTCTTTAGAGTGAAAGGGTTTTCCAAAGATAAACCGGCGACTTTGCAGTTAGGAAAACGTTCGTTGTTAGAACATTTTTCTTGGTATGTAGATAAAGAAATCTGTATGAAACAAACGTAATTAAATATAATGGGATATTTTGTAACTTACATACTTAAGATCGATTTTTTATTCTTCCCAAGAAACGTATATACAAATTAATACTCACTTTAAATCACAAATATATAATTTTAAATTGGCAGAAATACAGTGGCCTCAATAAAGATCACTTAGCAAATATTTTGCCAAAATTAAATACATTGGTAATTTAAAGAAATCTGTCTATGCCTATATATAGACATTTTTAAATGCCCATTCGCGTGTAAAATTGCGAAACTACAGCTTATTTAGTATTCCTAATCGTATTCTCTTTTAATTTCATTTTCATTTATTTTTGAAAGTTCTTTATAAAAAAATAACTTATTATTAGAAAATACACTGCTGGCCATTAAAATTGCTACAGCAGGAAGGAAAGCAAATAGCAGAATCTTATTTATTGTACATATACAGTATAATGGGAGGAAGACATGATTAAATTTGCAGGTGGTTTGGGGTACACCGCATGAATAATTCAGTACATAGAGCTGCCACCTCTGGCAGCAACAACGGCTGTAATCAGGATGGACATCGAGTCGAATTGAGATTGGATGACAGATATGGGTACGTCATTCCATGCGGCTTCAACTGTATGAGAGAGTTCATCAATCGCAGTGACTAGCGAGTGGTGGCCTGTCTGTCTCTCGGCAACCCATGACCAGATGTTTTCAATGGGTGGCAGATACGGAGAACGCGCTGGCCATGGCAACAGTCGAACACCCTCTGTATCGAAGAAGGCCATACCAGAGCGGGCAACATGCGGTTGTGCATTATCTTGTTGAAAGATGGTGTCACGCAGGCCTCGAAGATAGGGCACAGCCACGGGCCTTAACACGTCAGAAATGTAACAACGGCTGTCCACATTACCGGCTATGCGAATAAGAGGTGATCGGGATGTGTACCCAATGGCACCCCATACCATCACGCCAGGTGTTGGACCCGTATGACGATGACAAATGCAAGCTGACAAAGGTCGTTCTCCTCGGTGCCTCCACACATGGATACGTCCATCATGATACTGTACAATGAACCGGGTTTCGTCTGAAAAGACATCGTGGTGCCACTCCTGTGTACAGCGTCGTCGTTCGTCGCCCCACTGCAGGCGCGCCTGTCTCTGTTGCAGCGTCAAGGGAAGCCGTAACAATGGTCGTCGTTCCGACAGTCCGTGGTGCTGCAGACGTCTTCACACTGTCCGTGCGGATACTTGTCGTTCTGCAAACGAGCCAAGTTCCTGACTCAGGGTACATGACGTGGCTGTACGATCTCGCTAGACCGAGAGGATGACATGTCTGCCCTCTCGGGCGTTAGTGGCCCGGGGTCGCTGAGATCCTGCATGGCGTTTAGTATGACCCTCTAGGACCCATTGATTCCATATTCGTCTGACAGTCATGGGATACAGACCAACGCGAGCAGCATGTCGCGGAACGGTAAACCGCATTCCCGATAGACTACGATCCTGCCGCGATCGAATTTCGACATTTTCTAGTAGGAATTTCTCCTTCTTACACGAGACATAACACGACCTTCACATAAACTACCAACGTTCAAATACGATTTTCGAATGAGAAACCCGCTGTGCAATCTTCCTTTTTATACAGAATGTAGATGGCATTACACATACCTGCTTTGTGGGTATGCGCTGCAATGCTAATCATTTGCATATCGCAATATGTTGTACCTTTCATGCAAATTTGACGTTTGTTGCATACCGCCTTCATAGTGTGGCAATTTTAATGGCTAGCAGTGTATATACTTCTGAATACTTCTGCATATACTTCCGAATTTGGCAAACTATCGCCAACTTGGTAAGTTTTAGAGAGTTCTGGAAACTTTGATGTTTGCTTAATAATCTCACGAGTTATGTGCTTTGTCCAGAATTTTTCACAGAAATTATATAAACTTGTCATTGTTACTTTCCTTATATACATAATGTATAAGGAAAGTATTGTGACGGGGTCGAAAATTCGAATTCGAGTTTTCGACGGGAGAGCACGTTTCAAGCATCCCTGATCACGAATCGAACATTTTTGAAGTGATGTCTGTGTGTGTGTGTGTGTGTGTGTGTCAGTGAGTCTGTGGAGACGATAACTGACGAACGAATGGACCGATTCGAACCAAATTTGGTACAAAAATCACAATCCGCAAACACTGGAAGCCTATTGTTTTTATACGTAATCGAATGTTCAGAACATCCCTAAATTTTCGAATGAAATTTTGAAAAAATTGTCAAAAAATCAAAACCGCTAATAAAGTTACGAAAATAGACATTTCTTATGTAATTTTTCATTAGAAAACGATTGGCATAAATTTTAGAACGCTAACATGAACCGTTCTCGAGATATTGTACATCTTTCAAAAAAATTATGAAAAAGTCACATAAAAAAAAATTCCTATTGAGAAACATGTTCACTTTTCATATGTAATACCATGCGATAAATTGAGTGACATCATTCTCGTGGATCTAGCTCGTTCCATTCATGAAAAAAGATACTTTGAATAATACTTTTGTATTTGAACGCCAATAGTCATTTATCTGCTGTAAGAATAACTTTTTTCTTAGTGCATAACGCTTGGCGAGATTTTGGCGACGAATTTGGCGGAATGTCGCCAACTTGGCGACTTTTTTGAAATGTTGCCAAAATAATGAAAATCTCGCCAAATGAATAAAAATGATGCTAAATCAATGAAAATGACGACTAATTGTCGAAAATTCAATATTTTGGAAAGAATATTAGTATCTACTATAAGAAAAACCTATTTTTTTTACTGTAAAAGTAGTAAATTCATTACATTATATAAGGAAAGTCATGTGTTGCCCACATCAGATTTTTTAGTTGGGTGATTAACGAGATGTATAGCGAATACCTACAGACTTCAATAAAGAACCCAATATATATTTATTTTCTGATTTCATATATTAAGATGCATTATAAAGCAATTCCTTAGAAAATCGCAAAAAATTAAATTTTATATTAAAAATATCGAAAATTTTCCCTTAGTCATCCTCATACGCAATACATCAACTATTCGAAATATGTAAACAAATGCGATGTTTCACATCCATCTGTAACAAGTAAAACTGTTAGCACTATCTTTTATTTTTCTGAATATGTTTAATTAAAACTTCTGACAAGATATTTTCCCATTCAAGATTTGCTTGTTTATCTATTTACAGTATACTTTTACAAATTTTGATAAAGAGATCTATTGACTAATAGCAAACAAACAAGATTTAGAAAATGCGCTTTCGGTTCTTTCATCGTAAGGAATATTCTCACAAAGAAATAGTTTGCCAAAGATAAACCGACGCTTTTGCCGCTTGAAAAGCGTTTGATGTTAAAATATTTTCCTTGGTACGCAGATAAAGAAAACAGGCCGAAATAAATGTTGCCATTAAGGGGTCGGAAAGAACAGCGTTGGGTTCAAAGTTGAAATAAGTATTATTTTATCGAGGTGATACATATAGAGGCAGTGCGATTATTTATCTATTATCCACATCGAGATATTGTTTGAATTCAGGTGGGTTATAAATAAATACAATTATATAAGATTATTAAACATATATGCGTTGTCTATTACATTGGTTCTATTACATACATTTACATATTAAAGATTATTTTTTAAAATAAAAATCTCCATAAACTACAGAATAAGAGAAATCCCGAGTCTTTTAACTCGAAACAAGTAGGCATTCGACCTCTGAACCAAATTATATATATTCTTGATAGATTTATTTTTTTAATTTACACATCTACGCAATGCCATTCACGCTAACTCATTATGCCACCTAATTTTGGTCTAAATCGCGTCAGCGCTTTTCGAGATTACCAAGAACCAACGATTTCAACAAAATGCCATTTTATCGCTGCATATTTTTCCGGAATTAAATTTTTGTGGCCGCATCGATATAACTTTATGAAAGGTGCCTGTCAAATTAGGTCCAAATCAATTCATTGGTATTTGAGGTTATATAGGGCCAGCGATTTGATATCAACCAGGACACACCGACAAAAGTCTGTTATATAGTGACCCCACCAATACATTTACAATGAGAACTAACACGTCTTGTATCACGAGCAACAAACTTTTTTCATGCGAAATCAGTTAATGCAAAAAGTTATCTTAATCTACTGCTAAAAATATATATCTCAAGAAAGATGACACAAGTCACAATCATTATCACCATTATTTCTTCTAGTTCAGTGGCAGAAAAGCAAAAAATAGAGTATAATACCTTCTTCAGATGTGAAGGATGCAAATTTAGTGTTAAGTAACCTCAAATATAGAATTAATGATTATTGTAGCAGTAGCTGAAAGGATAGTATGTAAGCTGGTCAAAAAATAAACATATGATTCAAATTTCTGATGAGTCATCAGTTTTTAATACGTTCCAACATAGTTAAAAAGTGTTTATGATTTTGTTCATTCTGTTTGTCTGTCTGTCTGCCGTTCGCACGATAACTGCCGCAAAAATAACTTTATCAAAATGAAATTTTAGTATGTTGTTGAGACGGTTTGTGGGACATACGGGAATGCAAATGAATAATATCATCCAATCAGTTTCGGATTGAACCCGGGTTGAAAAAGTGAAATATATTGAACCCTATGGGACCTTATTTTTCAAATATTTTTTAAGCAAAGTTAAAATTCACAAATTGCTTCACAAATATTTAAAAATATTCAAATTGTCCCATAAAATATATGAAAGCAAATTCAGCAAAATATGTTCGGTAGTTTTTTAAATATGTTAAAATAATAATTATACCCATATTACATGAAGCGATCACGTGATTCACTTCAAAATAAAATATAGCATCCATCTTCGTTTCCCAGTGTAAAAATATGGATTTTTAAAGTTCTTTAAAATTTATATTTAGTGTTGCAATCGTCCTAAAACCGCTTTAATTTTGCGTATTTTCTGTGCATCTATATTCTGCGCCAACGCAATCTTTGAATTTAACTTTTTGAGCCTAAATGATCATCAAACTTTGATTATTTCTACAACGAAGCCTAACTTTAATCGATGCAGAATGTAAACAAGTGATTTTAAGATGAGTTATATAAGAATTGCTGAAATTTTTCACACAAAATTATTTAGTTCTGGAGTCTGGAATAAAAGTGATGTGAATGAAATATTCATTACTTTTACATAGAGTCAGACGATTTATATTTCATTGACATCAATTGAATAAATTAAATCATTTTGGATGACGTTTCAAGGTTACACATATAATAAATTATTGTAGTACTGTGATACTGTAAAACATATCAACGCTGAATGCATCGCATTTTAGAGATGTTTAAATAAAATTGCATTTCAGTTGTAAAGTGCTTCATAACCAATGCTTTATGCATGATTCATCTTTATAATTTGCAGTTATACTTTTTTGTAACATGTTAACTTAAAAATTCTGCCAAATAAAATTATCCTTCACCATTCATGTCTTGTTTGCTTATTTACAGTATACTATACAGAATTTAGATAAAGAGGTCTGTTGACTAATAGCAAACGAACAAGATTTAGAAAATGCACTTTCGATTCTTTCATTGTAAGGAATATTATCACAAAGAAAGAGTTTGTTAAAAGTAGACCAACTCTTTTGCCGCTTGGAAAGCTTTTGATGTTAAAATATTTTCCGTTATACGCAGATAAAAAAAAGCTGGGCGAAACAAATATTACCATAAAGGGATCAGAAAGAATAGTATTGCGTATAAAGGTAAAACATACATTCTCTTTTCGGGTGGGGTGGGGGGATACACAAAGCCAGATTGACTATTAATTTATCATACAAGCCCATGTATTTTTAGAATAAAGGTGGGTTAGAAATTATTGCAATTAATATTTCTAAACATATATTTTTAATACGTACAGCTGAGATTGCTGCTAATGCAATAATACTAAAATCTTTAAAAGCAACATGCAACATAAAATATTAGTGCTGACCGATTTTGAAAGCAATATACAGCCTTTTTTGTCAGAGAAGAAGCACAAATTTCACAAGAAGCACAAACTTCATTCGTGAGAGCTTGATCACAATTAATGTTAGAATAGCAAACATGACCGAAATAAAGAAGGGCAATTGATGCCGTTGAAAGAAGAAAGAGGTAAAAAACAAGAAAAGAGTAACAGGAGATAGGCACAATGAATGGATTGTAAAATACCAAAGAGGATGGTAAACAAAGGATGTAAAGCAACTAACCAGTTACTTTTTCAATTGAATTGGAAACTTATGTTCGTAGTTTTATTCTTAGGTCAAATGCTGTTAAAACTTTGTTGGACGCCCACTTTTCTCTTTGCTATTTTATCATTTATTCATAACTTTCTTCCTTCCTTCACAATTTTTTACCTTATTGTATCCGTTTGTCTTTGGTAACTATCTTTCCTTGTATCAGTAGCGTTTACCGCTTATTAATTGTGACCTATCTTTTGTTCTTTCACTTTTGGTTCACTTTGGTTATAGTTCTTTTTTTCACTTTGGTTATAGTTCTCGCCTCTTCTCTCGTCAATGGCAAACCCCTTTCCCTGCTTCATTCACATTTGTTGTCCTTACATCAGTTGACGATCTAGCTCTCACAAGTTAAGGTTGCGCTCCTATTGTGTCCTGAAAAAGAAGGCTGTTTCTTGCCTTTGAAACCGGTCGACACTATTAAAACTATTAATTAAAAACTAATAAATAAACAATACTAATTAAAATACATTCTCTTCTAGATAATAGGAGGCCCCATCCTTGCTCTCTACGCGTACCAGCCTCCGGAACAAGTTGGAGGCATCTTTAGCCCCTCACTCGCTAACTATCGATGAGCTCACTTCGTGAGCTCTTTTGTACCACCTGTTACGAAGGCATAAAACGCCCGTTGGGGGCCTGTCGCTTGTTTGCTGACTCTGAATAACTACTGGAAATCTCTTTCAACCCGGTCTATGAACACGACTGCTCTCGTGCTCTCAATCGATTTCGTTAATTAAATCTTTACCCATACGGAAGAAAAATTAATTCACCTCAGAAGTGCATAAAAATAGAATAACTCATAAACTGCATCGAAACTTAAAATAGGGCTATGTCTTGCAAAAATTCAACTATGTAGGTACATGCTTTCAAAAATTCGTGGTCGTGCTCTTGCTAGTCTATATAGGATCCAAACTTGCAGCTCAAATATTCTTCCTTTGATTTTGACATTGAATATCGCAATTTTATAATTCAATATTATCAACATTATAATACACATATAATCATAAACAACAATATAATAAACATTATAATAATACATTATAATTCGAAAATAGGTTTATATCAGCGTATTCCCCCGATATGCCTCTACTAATGTATAGAATTTCATATTTTTGTGTGCTATAGCTTTTGCTTCACTAAACATAGAAACTCGAGGGACACAAAATGAGCCCAAACAGCCGCGGAATCAACTATTTCTTATACTTGTATAGGGAAAAAACTGCAATCTCTGTATCAAAAAACGTTGTTAATGTGAGAACTCTATTTATCATAGAAAATAGATTATTCTATTCTATATAGAAAATAGATTATTCTATTTTCTATGTTATTTTTTAAAAATGCATTTTAAATATTTTGACATGTATATCAGTTCACCTGCCCTTACAATATTCCGAAAAGGGCTTTTTGACTGAACGCAAATAAACAAGACTGGAAAAACCGCTCGGGGCTTTTTCTCAGCAGGGAAATTCTCAAACAGAAACAGTTTGGCAAACATAAATTGTAACTTTTGCTGCTTGGAAAACGTTTACTGTTAAAATATTTTCCTTGGTTCGCAGATGAATGAAAGTGGATAAAGCTGAAAATATTATCGTAAATAAGAAAGTCATGAAGAGTAGCACAGAGTTCAAGATGAAAATAAATGAAATATTGTATGGAAGATTCCTATATTTAAAGACATAAGTGTCCGCTAAATGTAAAAAAAAAATTGTAACTTACTTTTGGTGAAGAGGCAGTCGTCGTGAATTATATTAAATATTTTAATAGAAATTTTTTTCTAAAGATATATATTGTTACAGATGGAGTGCTTAGCAATCTATATGAAATCTGGCAGTCTATCTATGTAATCTATATGAAATTTGTATATTGGATTTTATTGTCTAACTTCCCATTAAAGTCCCTCTGGTGACCTACAACAGTGACTCCTAAACATTTTGGTCTCACGACCAAAATGACCTTTCGCATTTGAAAATTATAGAGAATCCACCGCAGCGGATGACTGCAACTGATGACACATCTCTCTCCCCCCCCCCAAAAAAAAAAATAGTATTTTTCTTGAAAATGTCATTAACTATAATATTTATAACAAATAGAATAACAATACATGGCACTACAAACAAATATAATATTTAATTTAAATTAAATACTCCTAATACGTATTGATTAGGACCTATCTTTAGTACGTATTGAGACAAAATATAACAAAAAATGCAATATCAAAATAAACTAAAATTCAAAATTTACAAAAGAAGTAGCTTTCAAAATATGTATTTATTTAAATTTTCATCGACCCCCCCCCCCCCCCCCAGTTTAAGAATTGGGAAACTAGAAGACTGAATATTTGCACACTTATAGAATTGACATGTCACGTAATCTAGCCAAGCCTGATTTTTTATTTCTCCGACGGGGGGGGATATCGGCCATTTATAGTATCGATCATAAGGCAGAATTTAATTAAGATACTTTTTGATGAAGGCGACTATTTATGACGCTGACCACCACACATATTTAATCAAAATAAAACTTGTCAAAAGAGTGCAATTTAATATTTTAAGTGTGTAGATTTGCTTTGACAGGCTTAAACACTTCCTTTCCGGCCGTTCATTCAATTTCTCCATATTCTCGAGTGAGCAAGCTTAGCGGTCTGGGTTCTCAGACTGAGCGGTTTGGGTCAGTCACTCGTGATAGTTATAATGAAGAACGGGGAGTTTATAGTTATCGTATTCGTCAAAAAGATAAAATATTGATAAAAAAAATTGCCACAGCAGCATATAATTTCTATTGTAAAATATCATGATTTTACTTACTTTTTGAGCTATTAAATAATCTTGTCAAGGCAAAATACTGTGTTGAATAATCAAAATATTTAAATTAACTTATATTTCGCGTATATCTAATGTGACAATAAGCTTTTAAAAGAAAAATTGAGAATTTAGGTGCAGTAAATTAGTCCATACATAAAACAGTTTTAACCTTTTTACTGGTATAAATGTACATTTATGTAAATACCAGTCAAAGGGTAAAAAATATTAGTCAAAGTATTAATAGTCAAACTAGAATTTTTATTGAATAAAATCATTAATTTGCATTTCTATCCAACGAGAGAATTTAAAATAAAAATTTTAATCATGCGTTTTTATATTTCATTAAAAAATATTTATTATTTTTCTTATTCATATGGGATGCAATAAAATAAGCATATGGAATTTCATGAAAATCGCTTAATTTTTACTAGAGACTAGCAGTATACACGTCCTTCGTATGGAATATATAATAGAAAGAATTGCCGTAAAAATGAATTTATCGAAATGCAATTTTAGTATGTTGTTCAGACAGTCTGCGGTTTAGTATGTTGTTGAGACAGTCTGTGGCTTAGTATGCTGTAGAGACAGTCTGTGGTTTAGTATGCTGTAGAGGCAGTCTGTGGTTTAGTATGCTGTAGAGACAGTATGTGCTTTAGTATGTTGTTGAAACAGTTTGTGGTTTAGTATGTTGTTGAGACGGTCTGCATGTTTCAGAATGAAAATGAATAATATTACCCAATTAGTTTCAGATTTTACCCGGGATGAAAAAATTAAATACATTGAACCTATATGAGACTTTTAACATTTTTAAGCTAAGTTAATATATTGCTTCGAAAATTTTAGGAAATATTCAAATCATCACATAAAAAGGGAAAAAAAATCAGCAAAATATATTGGGTAGTTTTTTAAATAAAAATTAAAATAATAATTACATCCACATTATATGAAGAGATCGCATGACTCAAAGGAATCACATGAATAATATCATCCAATCAGTTTCGGATTGAACCCGGGTTGAAAAAGTGAAATATATTGAACCCTATGGGACCTAATTTTTAACACTTTACAACAAAGTTGAAAAGTGTTTATGACTTTGTTCATTCTGTCTGTCTGTCTGCCCGTTAGCACGATAACTGCCGTAAAAATGACTTAATCAAAATGAAATTTTACTATGTTGTTCAGACGGTCTGTAGGACCTATGGGAATATAAATGAATAATATCACTCAATTAGTTTTGGATTGAACCCGGGTTGAAAAAATGAAATACATTGATCCCTATGGGACCTAATTTTTCAAACATTTTTTAAGCGGATTTAAAATTCAAAAAATTGCTTCGAAAATTCTAGGTAATAGTCAAATTGTTCCATAAAATATATAAAAAAAAATTCAGCGAAATATATTCAGTAGTTTTTTAAATAAAAATTAAAATATTAATTACACATCTTATATGAAAGGATCACGTGACCATGATATGAAACGATCACATGACCCACTTCAAAATGATATATGGCATCCACCTTGTTTCAAAATCGTGATTTTTTATTCTTTTTAATTCATATTGAGTGTTGTATCCGTCCTAAAACTACTTTATTTTTGCTTAAATTCTGTGCATCTACATACTAAAACAACACAATGACAATATATTTGAGTTAAAATTCTCATTCAACTTTGATTATTTCTACAACTAAGCCTATTTTTCACCTATGTAAAATGTAAACAGCAAAATATGTAGAATGAGTTGTATTAGAATTACTGTATTTCTTTAACACAAAATAATTCAGTCCATGGAGTCTGCATGGCTGATAAGAATGAAATATTAATTGATTTTATAAACAGAAGGACGATTTTTTTCGATGAAGTTTTAAGCATAAAGTTTATGAATTGTAGCTCCATGGTCTTAATTTTTAAATAAAATAAATTTTTATAGTATTGTGATGAATGAAATGGAGAAAGTTATGAATGAAATCCTGCTTTTATAGAGAGATCCAGGCATGTTATTTTTTCTATGACGTCATTTGAATTTATTTCAGTTGTTTTCGATGAAGTTTTCAAATATAATAAATTATTGTAGTATTATGATAGTTTTAAAAATATTATCGTGGAATGTATTGCATTTTAGAGATATTGAAACCAGGCAATTTATATTTCAATGCCGTCATTTGAATGAAGTTCATTTTTTTCGATGAAGGTTTAAGTTTTCAAATATAATAAATTAATGCAGTATTGTGATAAGTTTCAAAATGTTACCGAGGAATGTATTGCATTTTAGACTTGTTTAAATAAAATTGCATTGAAGTTGGAAAGTGTTTCATAATCAATGCTTTAAGCATGATTGATCTTTCTTGTTTAAATATGTTAAAATAATAATTATACCCATATTATATGAAGCGATCACGTGATTCACTTCAAAATAAAATATAGCATCCATCTTCGTTTCCCAGTGTAAAAATATGGATTTGTAAAGTTCATTAAAATTTATAGTTAGTGTTGCAACCGTCCTAAAACCGCTTTAATTTTGCGTATTTTCTGTGCATCTATATTCTGCGCCAACGCAATCTTTGAATTTAACTTTTTGAGCTTAAATGATCATCGAACTTTGATTATTTCTACAACGTAGCCTAACTTTAATCGATGCAGAATGTAAACAAGTGATTTTAAGATGAGTTATATAAGAATTGCTAAAATTTTTCGCACAAAATTATTTAGTTCTGGAGTCTGGAATAAAAGTGATATGAATGAAATATTCATTACTTTTACATAGAGAGTCAGACGATTTATATTTCATTGACATCAATTGAATAAATTAAATCATTCTGGATGACGTTTCAAGGTTACACATATAATAAATTATTGTAGTACTGTGATACTGTAAAACAAATCAACGCTGAATGCATCGCATTTTAGAGATGTTTAAATAAAATTGCATTTCTGTTGTAAAGTGCTTAATAACCAATGCTTTATGCATGATTCATCTTTATAATTTGCAGTTATACTTTTTTGTAACATGTTAACTTAAAAATTCTGCCAAATAAAATTATCCTTCACCATGCATGTCTTGTTTGCTTATTTACAGTATACTATACAGAATTTAGATAAAGAGGTCTGTTGACTAATAGCAAACGAACAAGATTTAGAAAATGCACTTTCGATTCTTTCATTGTAGGGAATATTATCACAAAGAAGGAGTTTGTTAAAGGTAGACCAACTCTGTTGCCGCTTGGAAAGCTTTTGATGTTAAAATATTTTCCTTTATACGCAGATAAAAAAAAGCTGGGCGAAACAAATATTACCATAAAGGGATCAGAAAGAATAGTATTGCGTATGAAGGTAAAACATACATTCTCTTTTCGGGGGGGGGGGGATACACAAAGCCAGGTTGACTATTAATTTATCATACAAGCCCATGTATTTTTAGAATAAAGGTGGGTTAGAAATTATTTCAATTAATATTTCTAAACATATATTTTTAATACGTACAGCTGAGATTGCTGCTAATGCAATAAAACTAAAATCTGTAAAACCAACATGCAACATAAGAATATTAGTGCTGACCGATTTTGAAAGCAATATACAACCTTTTTAGTCAGAGAAGAAGCACAAATTTCACAAGACGCACAAGCTTCATTCGTGAGAGCTTGATCACAATTAATGTTAGAATAGCAAACATGACCGAAATAAAGAAGGGCAATTGATGCCGTTGAAAGAAGAAAGAGGTAAAAAGCAAGAAAAGAGTAACAGGAGATAGGCACAATGAATGGATGGTAAAATACCAAAGAGGATGGTAAACAAAGGATGTAAAGCAACTAACCAGTTACTTTTTCAATTGAATTGGAAACTTATGTTCGTAGTTTTATTCTTAGGTCAAATGCTATTAAAACTTTGTTGGACGCCCACTTTTCTCTTTGCTATTTTATCATTTATTCATAATTTTTTTCCTTCCTTCACAATTTTTTACCTTATTGTAACCGTTTGTCTTTGGTAACTCCCTTTCCTTTTATCAGTAGCGTTTACCGCTTATTAATTGTGACCTATCTTTTGTTCTCTCACTTTTGGTTCACATTGGTTATAGTTCTTTTTTTCACTTTGGTTATAGTTCTCGCCTCTTCTCTCGTCATTAGCAAACCCCTTTCCCTGCTTCAGTCACATTTCTTGTCCTTACATCAGTTGACGATCTAGCTCTCACAAGTTAAGGTTGCGCTCCTATTGTGTCCTGAAAAAGAAGGCTGTTTCTTGCCTTTGAAACCGGTCGACACTATTAAAACTATTAATTAAAAACTAGTAATTAAAAACTAATAAATAAACAATACTAATTAAAATATATTCTCTTCTAGATAATAGGAGGCCCCGTCCTTGCTCTCTACGCGTACCAGCCTCCGTAACAAGTTGGAGGCATCTTTAGCCCCCCACTCGCTAACTATCGATGAGCTCACTTCGAATAGGGCTATGTCTTGCAAAAATTCAACTATGTAGGTACATGCTTTCAAAAATTCGTGGTCGTGTTATTGCTAATCTATATAGGATCCAAACAATGCAGCTCAAATATTCTTCCTTTGATTTTGACATTAAATATCGCAATTTTATAATTCATTATTATCAACATTATAATACACATATAATCATAAACAACAATATAATAAGCATTGTAATAAAACATTATAATTCGAAAATTGGTTTATATCAGCGTATTCCCCCGATATGCCTCTACTAATGTATCGAATTTCATATTTTTGTATACTATAGCTTTTGCTTCACCAAACATAGAAACTCGAGGGACATAAAATGAGCCCAAACAGCCGCGGAATCAACTATTTCTTATACTTGTATAGGGAAAAAACTGCAATCTCTGTATCAAAAAACGTTATTAATGCGAGAACTCTATTTATCATAGAAAATAGATTATTCTATTCTATAACATAGAAAATTGATTATTCAATTTTCTATGTTATTTTTTAAAAATGCATTTTAAATATTTTGACATGTATATCAGTTCACCTGCCCTTACAATATTCCGAAAAGGGCTTTTCGACTGAACGCAAATAAACAAGACTGGAAAAACCGCTCGGGGCTTTTTCTCAGCAGGGAAATTTTCAAACAGAAACAGTTTGGCAAACATAAATTGTAACTTTTGCTGCTTGGAAAACGTTTACTGTTAAAATATTTTCCTTGGTTCGCAGATGAATGAAAGTGGATAAAGCTGAAAATATTATCGTAAATAAGAAAGTCATGAAGAGTAGCACAGAGTTCAAGATGAAAATAAATGAAATATTTTATCGAATATTCCTATATTTAAAGACACAAGTGTCCGCTAACTGTAAAAAAAATTGTAACTTACTTTTGGTGAAGAGGCAGTCGTCGTGAATCATATTAAATATTGTAATAGGAATTTTTTTCTAAAGATATATATTGTTACAGATGGAGAGCTTAGCAATCTATATGAAATCTGGCAGTCTATCTATGTAATCTATATGAAATTTGTATATTGTATTTTATTGTCTGACTTCCCATTAAAGTCCCTCTGGTGACCTACAACAGTGACTCCTAAACATTTTGGTCTCACGACCAAAATGACCTTTCGCATTTGAAAATTATAGAGAATCCGCCGCACCGGATGACTGCAACTGATGACGCATCTCGCCCGCCCCCCCCCCCCACACACAAAAAATAGTCTTTTTCTTGAAAATGTTATTAACTATAATATTTATAACAAATAGAACAACAATACATGGCACTACAAACAAATATAATATTTAATTTAAATTAAATATTCCTAATACGTATTGATTAGGACCTATCTTTAGTACGTATTGAGACAAAATATAACAAAAAATGCAATATCAAATAAACTAAATTTCAAAATTTACAAAAGAAGCAGCTATCAAAATATGTATTTATTTAAATTTTCATCGACCCCCCCCCCCCCCCCCCCAGTTTAAGAATTGGGGAACTAGAAGACTGAATATTTGCACACTTATAGAATTGGCATGTCACGTAATCTAACCAAGCCTGATTTTTTTATTTCTCCGACGGGGGGGATATCGGTCATTTACAGTATCGATCATAAGGCAGAATTTAATTAAGACACTTTTTGATGAAGGCGACTATTTATGACGTTGACCACCACACATATTTAATCAAAATAAAACTTGTCAAAAGAGTGCAATTTAATATTTTAAGAGTGTAGATTTGCTTTGACAGGCTTAAACACTTCCTTTCCGGCCGTTCATTCAATTTCTCCATATTCTCGAGTGAGCAAGCTTAGCGGTCTGGGTTCTCAGACTGAGCGGTTTGGGTCAGTCACTCGTGATAGTTATAATGTAGAAAGGGGAGTTTATAGTTATCGTATTCGTCAAAAAGATAAAATATTGATAAAATAAATTGCCACAGCAGCATATAATTTCTATTGTAAAATATCATGATTTTACTTACTTTTTGAGCTATTAAATAATCTTGTCGAGGCAAAATACTGTGTTGAATAATCAAAATATTTAAATTCACTTATATTTCGCGTATATCTAATGTGACAATAAACATTTAAAAGAAAAATTGAGAGTTTATTTGCAGCAAATTAGTCCATACATAAAACAGTTTTAACCTTTTGACTGGTATAAATGTACATTTATGTAAATACCAGTCAAAGGGAAAAAAATATTAGTCAAAGTATTAATAGTCAAACTAGAATTTTTATTGAATAAAATCATTAATTTGCATTTCTATCCAACGAGAGAATTTAAAATAAAAATTTTAATTATGCGTTTTTATATTTCATTAAAAAATAATTATTATTTTTCTTATTCATATGGAATGCAATAAAATAAGCATATGGAATTTCATGAAAATCTCTTAATGCTTACTAGAGACTAGCAGTATACTCGTCCTTTGTATGGAATATATAATAGAAAGAATTGCCGTAAAAATGAATTTATCGAAATGAAATTTTAGTATGTTGTTGAGACAGTCTGCGGTTTAGTATGTTGTTGAGACAGTCTGTGGTTTAGTATGCTTTAGAGACAGTCTGTGGTTTAGTATGCTGTAGAGACAGTATGTGCTTTAGTATGTTGTTGAAACAGTTTGTGGTTTAGTATGTTGTTGAGACGGTCTGTATGTTTCAGAATGAAAATGAATAATATTACCCAATTAGTTTCAGATTTTACCCGGGATGAAAAAATTAAATACATTGAACCTGTGACGAACCCGTCACTTTTTTCAAGCCTATTTTCAGCCATTTTCAGAACAGTTTCAGAGTTCATACACCTTAAGACCGCCTGCATTGCAGTTTTTGGAAAACAAGGCTATAAAACTCTGTCATCACAGTCTGATTTCGGAGAAATGCACCCAATTTGAGCCGTCATCAGAGAAGGGAGAACTAATCCCAGAGGAGAACGTTAGATGGTCCATGATATGCAGAGCTTGGAAAAAGACATTCCAGAGCTTTGTCAGGGTGGTCCTCAGATTTTGGACCAGAATATATACACGAAAGAGACGCTTTTCGAGAGAGGCGAGACAATTTTCGTAGAGACAGGTCGCACGTTTGGTGCTCCTGATGCACAGGTTCTCGCTCTCACCGGAATGTTTTCTGTAACCTTTTTGATATTCCTTGTCATGCTTTAATAAAAGCTTATTTTCTTTATCAACGATGCCTGTTTTATCTAGACTTGGAGAAAGTCATTATTTTCATGATCTTATCACCGATTCGAACTCACGAATTCAGAAGGGGACGGTTACTGGTATTTAGGTCGGCACATTTCACTTTATGTGCGCGGACCGGAATAACGCTACTGAGTCAACAACCATGCAGGGGCATAGTATCCAGCAGCAGAGAATGGTAATTTCATTACAAAATGGTGGCAGCACGTGAAATATCATGATAATTGGACTGTCAAAAACCATCGGAGTCTGAAACGAATGAAGCGCCTTAGAAATAGAGCTACGGAGCAACACCAGAGAGGTCGATGACCGCAGGACGGACGCAGAATCCGCAGAGAAGGAAGGACTGAATGATTTTCCCACCCGCAACCGAAGAAAGTTCCGTAAAGCCAATGTTCCCGCAGCTACTGACGGAGGAGCCACATCCCCGACCATCCAGAAAGTAACCCGACACCAGATCCTTCACCGATGTGTAACGAAGCCCAAAGAATCTACTGTGGGGTGAGTGATAATTTTTACTTTTGATTTATGTTACTCAGGATCCTTTGGTAATGAAAGAGAGGGCTAGGCAAAATTTTAATCAAAGCTCAAAATAGGGATAGTAATGCTTAGTGTGAATTTTAAAGATATTTAATGTATTGTTTTCATGTATATTTAAGGTATAGAGTTTTAATAATAATTCCATTACTGGAAATACAGTATTGAGATAGAGAGGAGTCAGGTTTAGACAGTGTTAATACATTACTTTTATATATAGTTATAATTTTCATTTCCAATTGAAATGGCATTTTTGGCGAGAGCACGAAAAACAGATCTGGCTATGTTAGCAATGGAGCTGGTAGAGTCGGTACCGCTAAATTTAAAAATTACGGAGTTAAGGAAATTAATTTTGGGAAGTCCAGATTATGAGGAAGATGTCGCTGAAGGGATGTTAACAGCTATTATATCGGAAAGAGTGGAAAGGGAACGATTCAATTTTGAGAGAGAACAACTGGAGGCTAAAGCAAAATCAGAACGGGAACAATTTGAAGCAAACTTAAGGTTGGAAAAGGAAAAATAGAACTAGATAAATTTAAATTAAATTTAGAATCCCAAGAAAGATTGGAGTTAGAGAAAATTCGGGCGGAAAGTCGCAATAACACAGAGAGTCCGATTGTAAGCGTAGAGGCAGGGGCGCAGATGAGGTTTCGAACGGTGGAGGAGACGGTCAGAATAATAAGACTGCTAACAGTCAAAGTACCCACACGGTCTGACCAGTGGGCGTATTTTTCTCAAGTCTAGAGAGGGCACCGCCCTCTCTAGACTTGAGAGGGCGGTGCTTGAATTGGCGTACCGCTTGAATTCAGGGCGTACCGCTTGAATTCAGGGCGACAATTTTGTTAAATTTACTGGGGGACAGAGCGGCGAATTCGCTGACTCAGGTTTCAGAAGAGGAATACGGAAATTATGAGGTAGTAAAAGGAGTTGTATTAGAAAATTTTCAACCTTCGCCTCAGGTATGTTTAGAAAAATTCTGGAAAGCGAGCCGTCGGGCGGACGAAAATTTCGTTCAGTTCGCGACTCGGGCGACGTCCATGTGGGACTATTATTGCAAATTTAAGGGGGCAATGGATTTTGAGACCGTAAACCAATTAGTGGTAGCGGACAAAATTACCCAGGGACTGGACGTCGAGACCTATGCCCATATAGGTATACGGCAAGGTGATGGGTGGTTTAAGCCCAGGGAACTGGCCAAGGAGTGCGATATGTACTTCGCGGCCAGTGGAAAATCATATGCGGCGTCGGGGCCAGGAAATGGCAAGGCTAGTGAAAATGAGAAAGAGGCACGGGGTAAATTCCGATCCGAGGGCGAAAGAGCCCGGACAAATATTGGGGGACCCGTAAATGGGGGAAAGAAGGGCCAATGTTTTTTATGTGGGTCGAAAAACCATTTTAAATGGGACTGTCCTCAAAGGAGGCAGGGAAGGCCGAATGGTACTAAGGACACTAGCCGGAGATGGGAAGACAGACGCGCGGCTGACCAAAGGGAGGCTCCACGAGTTACTGACCACAGAGTCGTAGCCAGGGTGGATGCAGTTAGGGCGGAGTATCCGGAAGCTACGGAGAGGGAACCGCTATGCAAATTAGAGAGGGTGTCGGTGAGCGTCGACGGTAAGTTGGCGTGGGCTCTAGTGGATTCGGGCGCGGAAATTACGGTCGTGACTAGCGACGTAGCGCCAGGCGAATCGCGGACGGAGGCGGCTATACGTTTACAAGGAGTATTCGGGCCGGCCGTAGAATGTCCACTGATAAATATCCCTTTAGGAATGGTTAGGGGGGAGAGCGATAGTGCGCTCCAACAGGAAGTTTTATGCGCGGTCGTGAAGGATATGGTAGAGGAAGTATTGTTACCGCCACAGGTAAAGAAGGAATTAGAGAAAAATTCTAGAGCTGGGAAGGCAAACGCCATAGACCCAGGTAGGCGCGAACCGATTCCGGAGGGCGCAAACGAAAGCGAAACAGTTTATGAACCCCAGAGAGGGTCAGTTTCGAATTTTGAAGTAGAAGCAGGGGGAGAAGCCGCAAAAAGCGAAAAACTAAAGGAAGCTGAGTTCCCGCAATCGCAGATGTCTGCGAAGGAACAAATAAGGTGTGCAGAATTAGAGGAACGAGCCAAGGTATGCGGAGGATATGTCGGTTACACCGAAAATATGTTAGGAGAGAGGGAAGGCCAATTAGTCGTCCCGAAGGTAACCAGGGCGGAAAGGAGGCGACAGGCGAAAGTCAGGCCACTGGATATTCTTCTGCAACAAGCAGAGACCGGGTGGGGCAATCCCGATAGTCAAGAGGTTAATAACGGACAGGTAGATGTACCGGATGGCGAGAGGAAGAAATATCCCAACGAGATTAGGGACCGAGGGAGCCAAAACGCGAAAGCGGAAGTGAAGGAACGAGGACTTTCGGTTTCGAAACGGAAAGTTCCGAGATTCCACGAAAGAGCTGCGATTCGAGAGTATCCCGGCAGAAAGAAGCGAACCCCTGGCTATGGCAGGAAAGTGGGGATGGAGAGATACTATGATTCTTCAACACGGTGGAAGAGTGGTATGGGATAGGAGAAGGCAGAACCCAGAAAAGGGGGGAGGGGGAGATGTGTTTTGAAAGTGGGTCAGAGCATATTTCTCCGGGCTCGGAACCGCAACCTCCCAGCTGACTGATGCAGGGGGTTGTTGTTGTTGAAACCCAGACCGTCCGACCTACCAGAAAGGTGTAAGGTAACTGTTTGGACGGTCGGGAAGTGCCACCCAATTTAGACCGGAACCCAGTGGGGGAGGCATCCACAGGGACCGTACCCTCCTTCCCCTACCACCAACCTCTCGGAAGGACTTTCGGACCCACATGTTTAACGTGATCGTACTCCGCATGAACACGGAATGATGCAGGGGGTGGGGGAGCGAAGAGAAGAGACGTTAGTTTCGATATCGCAGGAGTTTTACGTGAAAGCGGAACGGAGGAAGAATTAGTTCCGATTTTATGTATAGGTGTTTAATGTTTACCGGAGTGGTTATGTGTAGTAGTGTACAAATGTTGCATGAGTTTATTTTATATTAGTGTACTGATTTTTGGTTTGTGGGATTTTCTTTTATTAGAAACTTTTATATAGTAGTGTACAAATTCTACCGGAGTGGTTATATATATATATTAGTGTACGGTTTTTTTTTTTTTTTTGTCTTACCGGAGTGTAGGGAGAGATTACAGGGTAAACGGTTCTAAAGGAACTGGGAATTATTTAGGAAGATGGATTAGGTAAACTCACTGATGAGATTATAGATAGATACTGATAGGATGATTAAGTGTAGGATTTATATAGTATAAGTTTGATACAAAATTTTTTGAATGGTTAATTTCTGTAAAGATATATGTGTCGGGTAGTGTAATATTAGATTATCTATTAGTGTTTATGGTAGTTGTCTTTTTTGGTTTGCTTGTGATATTATATTATTTGGCTGGGAATTCTGGGAGAGTTTTAATGTTGCAATGGAAGTATATAATATGAGATCCTGGGTGGCAGCCAAAGTAAATAGTCACTGGATAGCAGGCAGATACCCAGAAACCATGTGTTTTACAACCAGCTATTTAGAAGTGAAAAACCCGTGAAAGAATGCCAGAAACTCTGGACTTAAGAAAATTTTATTGTGGATGCAGACTCTGACACTCTAACTTTTAGGTGTGCAATATAAGAACTGAACATGCGTAAACTGTGAGTGCATTCTGACAACAGATGCGGCATAGCCGGAGTGATGTAGCTTACGAGCGGTTGCTCATTACCAGACAATTGTGTGGGTAATAAGGGTCAATGGACCTGTGTTCGGACGATCCTCAAGGAGTGTAATGTTGTAATGTTATTGCAAGTGAATTGTGTTTTTGGAAAAAGCTGGGTATTTAACCCTAGTTTTTCTCTGGGTGGGGCATGTGACGAACCCGTCACTTTTTTCAAGCCTATTTTCAGCCATTTTCAGAACAGTTTCAGAGTTCATACAGCTTAAGACCGCCTGCATTGCAGTTTTTGGAAAACAAGGCTATAAAACTCTGTCATCACAGTCTGATTTCGGAGAAATGCACCCAATTTGAGCCGTCATCAGAGAAGGGAGAACTAATCCCAGAGGGGAACGTTAGGTGGTCCATGATGTGCAGAGCTTGGAAAAAGACATTCCAGAGCTTTGTCAGGGTGGTCCTCAGATTTTGGACCAGAATATATACACGAAAGAGACGCTTTTCGAGAGAGGCGAGACAATTTTCGTAGAGACAGGTCGCACGTTTGGTGCTCCTGATGCACAGGTTCTCGCTCTCACCGGAATGTTTTCTGTAACCTTTTTGATATTCCTTGTCATGCTTTAATAAAAGTTTATTTTCTTTATCAACGATGCCTGTTTTATCTAGACTTGGAGAAAGTCATTATTTTCATGATCTTATCACCGATTCGAACTCACGAATTCAGAAGGGGACGGTTACTGGTATTTAGGTCGACGCATTTCACTTTATGTGCGCGGACCGGAATAACGCTACTGAGTCAACAAACATGCAGAGGCATAGTATCCAGCAGCAGAGAATGGTAATTTCATTACAGAACCTATATGAGACTTTTAACATTTTTAAGCTAAGTTAATATATTGCTTCGAAAATTTTAGGAAATATTCAAATCATCACATAAAAAGGGGAAAAAAATCAGCAAAATATATTGGGTAGTTTTTTAAATAAAAATTAAAATAATAATTACATCCCCATTATATGAAGATATCACATGACTCAAAGGAATCACATGGACAAGATTTTAAAAATGTCATTTGTGTTCAATGATGCTTAAAACATGTAAATCCATTAAAGTACAAGAATTGATTCCTTGACGACACCACAATGCTTTCCTTTTACATATCATGTATTACAGGGCAAATAAAGGGATATTATTATGTAATCACATTTTAAACAATGAAAGTTCTATCCCACTCCTGTCGCTTTGAGTACTATCCTATGAGAGTCTTAAGAGGTCTTCAATAACTTGAAGTAGCAATTTCGACAAGCTAATAACAAGCACGCAGGCCATTTGAAGAGGATTGCTTTCCAATCGATACGTTTCCTTAAATACATCCGCAACTAAATTCGGTGATTGTAAAATGTCTGTAAAATTTGGAAATGTCTGTAAAAATGATTGTAAAAATTGGAAAACAAAATAAAAATGTGTTGGCTACAGTTGGTGGATTGTTTTCTTGGGAAGACTAATTCCAGTTTCAGAGATGTTGATGACACTGATGATGATAGGAGAAGCAAAAATTATGTACAGCACATGATACTTGCTCAAAAAATACTGTTACGAATATGTAAAAACGGGAGGCTCTTTGAGTTCTTAGAAAGGAAAAACAACTTTCCAGGAAGCCATTCCTGTTACGTGAATGTAGGGTTGCCATATTTTGATTTTCGAGGCAGGAATGCCATATTTATATATAAATACGTCAACTTGGAGGATTTTGTTAAGTTTTCGAATATGCGAGAATCTTCTCAAAATATCGAATATCTGGAAGATACGACGCCTTTATAGACATTGCTACGTATAGTATATGAAAGGAGTCCTCGCTCTGTTCGAGAGCAGTTGAAGTGATCCGATCTAAATGAAATTGTGAGATGCGTCAGTGTTTCGATAATAGCATCTGATAATTTGTGAATTAATTGAGCATTTAATTACTGTTCTATTGCAAACGATAGTTGCTTAGTAATTTTTGTAATACAGTTATCGGACTATTCGCTTTATTTTACTGTTTACGCTTATAAGTGCTTTTAGATAAAATAGTTAGTTCTCCAGAAATTTGGACTCATTCTTGTATCCTGAAAATACATCCACGATTTCAGAGGATAAGATGTAATAATACCAATGCTCTGAAACCCACAACAATTCAATAATTACTAATTTATTAAAAGTTTAATACATATAAATCCATCAAAGTCCAAGAGAGAATTTTAATCTCCGCCACAGTTTTTTTTTTCCCTTGATAAACTGGATCTGTTACAGACAAAACAAAAGCAGGCAGAACCGCAGACCTCCTATTACTTTCCTTATATACATAATGTACTTGTATAGGGAAAGTATTGTGACAGGGTCGAAAATTCGAATTCGAGTTTTCGACGGGAGAGAACGTTTCAAGCATCCCTGATCACGAATCAAACATTTTAAGTGATGTCTGTGTGTGTGTGTGTGAAAGTATGTGTGTGTGCGTGTGTCAATGAGTCTATGGAGACGATAACTGACGAACGAATGGACGGATTCGAACGAAATTTGGTACAAAAATCACAATCCGTAAACACTGGAAGTCTATTGTTTTTGTACGCAATCGAATGTTCAGAACCCCCCTAAATTTTCGAATGAAATTTTGAAAAAATCGTCAAAAAATCAAAACGGCTAATACAGTTACGCCAATAGACATTTGTTATGTAATTTTTCATTAGAAAACGATTGGCATAAATTTTAGACCACTAACATGAACCGGTCACGAGATATTTCACATTTTTCAGAAAAATTATCAAAAAGTTATATTAATTAAAAACTAAAAATATTTCCTATTGAGAAACATGTTAACTTTTCATATGTAATACCATGCGATAAATTTGTTGACATCATTCTCGCGGATCTAGCTCGTTCCATTCATGAAAAAAGATACTTTGAGTAATACTTTTGTATTTGAACGCTAATAGTCATTTATCTGATGCAAGAATAACTTATTTCTTCGTCCATAACGCTTGGCGAGATTTTGGGGACGAATTTGGCGGAATATCGCCAACTTGGTGCCATTTTTAATTGTTGCCAAATTAACAAAAATCTCGCCAAATTGATAAAAATGACTCTAAATCAATGAAAATGACGACTAATTGGAGAAAATTTAATATCATGGAAAGAATATAAGTATCAACTATAAGAGTAACGTTTTATTTAGCTGTAAAAGTAGTAAATCTATTACATTATATAAAGAAAGTCATGTGTTGCCCACATCAGATTTTTTTAACTGAGGACAGACAGACTCCTAAATGTTGAATTGTTCGATGATTGTGAGCATGGCTATTTCATTTGAAACTCTTGAATGATACTCTCATAAAAATGAATAGAGAAATATTGTTCTGAAATAAGGATTCTTTCATTCTTAGGAAACGCCATGTTTTTTTCGATTAATAAGAATATAGGTAAGGATCGCAAGACATATTGAAAACAGCAGATGATATTTCTGATACCTGTACTTTCTCTATATATACAGGGTGTCCCAAAAAGATTGAAACGCGCTTTAATTCTTTAGCTGTTGGATATAAGTAGGCAATGTAAATCGCAAAAATGTTGAAAGTAAGGTAGGAAATAAGGCTACGTTAATGAAATAGTCCTAATGAAATAGAATGGAAGGACTATTTCATTAACGTAGTCTTATTCCCTACCTTACTTTCAACATTTTTGCAATTTACATTGTCCACTTATCTCCAACAGGTAAAGCATTAAAGCGCTTTTCAATCTTTTTGGGACACCCTGAATAGTATAATGCATAGGGAAAGCATTGTGACGGGGTCGAAAATTAGAATTCGAGTTTTCAACGAAAGATACGTTTCACGCATTTCTGAACTCGAATCGAGTATTTTTGTGATTAAATACTGTGTCCGCAAATCTGTGGAAGCCATATCTCACGGACAAATGGAACGTTTCGAACAAAATTTGCTACACAAATTAAGAATCGATGAATAGTGAAAGCCTATTGACTGTAAACCACATCGAATGTTCAGAAGATCCTCAAATTTTCGAACAAAATTTTGAAAAAAAATCTATAAATTTTTAATTATTAACATTCAATAATATTACGTAAATTATCCCCCATTATGTAATTATCAATTAGAAAATGATTGACACAAACTTTAGAACGCTATCATGAACTTTTCTTGAGATACACTACTTATTTCAAATAAATTAAAAAGAAACACATAAAATAAAAAATAAAAACAGTATTATAGTTTTATATTATGACACTTAACAATTCGACAACAGTCATTTATACATAAAACATGCTCTTCTTTCTGTTTATCTATAACACTTGAAGATAAATTGGCGAACTTAGTGATTCATTTAGCGTAGCGAAATATCGCCTGCTTGGCAATATTTTCTCCCAGATTGACAAAAACTATCGTCAAAATTGCGAAAATGACACTTAGTTAACGTAAATGACGCTAACTTGAAAAATTAATTATTAAAATATTTTAATATATCAACTTTATTACTATCAATATTGCTATCAATATCGACAATTGTGAATTTCGAGTTTCATGGAATATAAGTTAATTGGGCACTCTGAAATAGTTTCATATATTATCATCCCGAAAAGCGTCCAATTTACAATTCCATCATTTGAAACATTGTGCCCTACATGTTATGCATCATCTTATACTCTGAAGGAAGTAAATTCATTGCATTACATAAAGAAAGTCATGTGTTGCCCACATCGGTTTTTCTAAGGTATATGGGGACCACACAACAGAAAAAAAATCTACTATTTCAATTCTCCGTACATTATATGATTTAAAAATTTTATATGGGCGAAATTTTGATTACTTTCAACTACGTGTGGTATTTTATTTAAATAAAATGACTCAGTAAATATGTTTAATGTCATATTAATTTGATATTAAACTAAAAATATTAGACGTTGAAAACTGTTTTAATTATAAATTTAATCATGTCCGTAAAAATATATTTGACGATCCGTCTATATCCCGATAAATCAAAAGACTGCAGCGCAGTTACTACAGCTAAATATAACCAACTCAATTAACACTGTGTCATTTATTTTCAATACACGATCATCGATACCATTTACGAAAAGTTCTCACACGATACCCAGAATAAATCTATAATTATGCGACCAATAAATTTCCTTGGCATTTCCGTCATCAATCACGGAAACTTCTGTGATTTTAGCAACTGTTTCATTGGTAAGTAATTAAGATTTTTAGCTTGAATCAATCATGGTGCTATGTTTGAATCCTTTCAGCGACAGGGGAAGTTAAGGTGTGTGGCAACGATTTGTTTTGCTTCTTGTAATAGTTCACGTGAGTATTTCAAGATAAGATTATGTGTATTTTCAAAATGCATTTTTAAGCCTTGAATTACATTTTCCTCAAGAAAATTTCTCACTGAAATATAAATGTTCTTTGTGAAATGATTCATTAATTATCCTTATACTATTAAAAAATGTATGAAATTGGCTTTTTTGTAATATGTCTTTTTTCATAATATATGTATTTTTTAATATATGACTTTTTTTAATATAAAATATATAATTTTTTAATATATGGCTTTTTGTGTATATATGCTATAGATAGCACATATACACAGAACTTAAGTTTCTTCTATTAATCAGTTGTACAAATCCATGTAAGAAAAAAACTTATAACTTTTATACAAGAGATTTTACTTCATTAAAGCACGCATAAGCACATGCACAGCCATCAAATCAAAAAAGTTGATTCGTGTTCAAGGATAATCCAAAAGTATAAATCTGCCAGCTTCACTAATTTAAGATTCATTTCTACTTTAATATATACTACTAGAGCGAATTAACTAGAGTTTCTCGGGTCTTAACTAAGCACCTGCTACGTAAATAATACGGCTATAAGTAACCGCACTTAATTTCCAAATCGTCTGAACAAAAATTATTTCTAATTTTCATTGTTTCATCCGCAACCATTTCATTTTTATAAAGAGGAAGCTATATGTCCTAAATAAGCTATTTTAATATGCTCTAAATATGTTTATAGTGCATATGCAAATAGAGGATGTTGGTAACTTGCTTGAAATAAACACGTTTTCAATAATACATGAAAATATTTGAAGTTGCAAAAAAGAAAAAGTTCATTGATAACAGTAAAATTAAAGAAATTAAATGATATCTTTACGAGGTTTCATCAGATTTTTGTTATTTCGAATAATTACAATATAATGGATGTTTGCAAAATGAAAACGATAATTCTAAAATTCAAGCAGTTAAGCTTTTGCAGTTTAAAATCCACTACACGTCTGTGAACTCTTACATTAATCGAATTCACATATTTTGAATACAGGAATACTTTGTTATAGCTGCATGAGACAAGGTGATATGTGTTTTGTGCTTGTAGCATGGGATTTGAGGCATTTTCGAATAATTTTGAGAGTTTTAATCTTACCACATGGTGCTTTTTTTAAGCATATCTATGTCTTTCATAGGTCAGCAGAGTTCATTTTCAGAATTCAGACTATGCACAGAAAGAATTTATTTTAAATTTATGTATACATATTTTTGAACACTCTGGCCAGTATCCATACATAAACATTGCAGAACACATCTGAAAAAAAAAAAATCAGCTCGTATTGTGTTTTCTCCCTTGACAATCTACCAAAGCTACAGCTAAATATTCCTTTAATAAATATTGTGCCTGCTGTAAATTATTCCTAAGTGCTTCATAAGGTTACAATGTGGACTTTAACAATCCTGCCAACATATATACACTACCCGACATAGGAATGCAACACCATGAAGCTTTGGCCGTATAATTATGCACATTGCAGGGCAAACGCAACTGGCCGATGTATGCAAATGATATGAAATGCAAATAGGTCACATGATTAGAGAGCGGTATAAAAGGGATGGAAACGGCAGATGAACCAACAATGGTTACTATTTATCGCCTACGGAAACCAGTTTCAGAAGATACGTGTTTTTCAAGAGATGCCTGGTCGATGACGGCGAAGTCCATTTCAACATTTGGGCGATTGGATTGTGCGAGGGATTTCATTTTAGGATTACGTACATCTGGGTAGTCGTACCGGCGTATTGCCAAGGAAACACTCGTAGACACGTCCACTATGCAAAGGATTTGGAGAAGATGGATTGAAGGAGGGAATATGAATCGTCGCAATGGTACAGGTCCATCCAGATGTACAGTAGAGATGTACAGTATGCAGTCAGAACACACTGATCGAGCATTTGAAGGCATGCGGTAATGCCCCCACAAACGAAGGCTATCGACATTCTGCAGAATTTACAAGGTGCGTTGGATGCTCCAATATCAGCGAAAACAGTTTCTCGACGATTGACCAAAAGCGGCTTGGACTCAAACCGTCCTTTACGAAGTCTGCTATTGCCGATAAGACACCAACTTAAGAGATTGCAATGGTGTCGCACCCGGGCCTCTTGGACGACTGAATGGGACAGAGTAATGTTTAGCGACAAGTCTCGGTTCTGTTTGACGAATGGCAGTCGCCAAGTGAAAATCTGGGGGCGACTTGGAAACAGATCCAACCCTGCTGCGACTGTTGAGCGCCATACTGCTCGACAACGCGGCATTATGGTTTTTGGTGTCATCGGTTTTTCAATAGTCGGTCACCTCTGGTTCTTATCAGAGGTATAATGACGGCACGACGATATGTGGATGAGGTGCTGTTGCAGGTTGGACTACCCTACTTTCAGTGGTTGCAGAAGACTATTTTCTAGCAAGATAACTCATGACCGCACACTGCAACCATCGACAGACAAGTCTTGCAAGGTATCCAGGTGCTTACTTGACCTCCGCTGTGTCCAAATCTTCCGCCCATCGAGCATGTATGAGACGTGATTAGCCGTCGTTTGACTGCGCTGCACCCGCCTCAAACAGAGGATGACCTGTGGAGGACGGTTGAAGGCATATAGTCATCCATCCTTCAGAAAACTGTCAGCCCGCTCATTGCATCTATTTCTAGAATGGTTACTGCTTGTATCACCGCAAGAGGTGGTACTACTGCCTACTGATCACCCTGTTTATGCCATTACTGTATTGCATTACTCTTCTAGAATTAACATCACTATGCCATATCTGTCTGTGTGTCCTTTATCATCACACTCTATTCGCTCTTTTATGGTGTTGCATTTTATGTATCGGGTAGTGTATCCGGTATCGAGAAAATAGTTTTATTCACATTGTGAAGTTTGACCAGGCGTTTTGTGGAGCTGACAAAGATAAATAAAATGTCAAGATGCACAATTTCGCAGAATGAATAGAAATACGCGGAATTCAATTTCAAAGTTCAAAATTCAACGTATCGAGTATTATTGTGTTTGAGCAAGGTATCTACAATATGCAAATTATGATACTGGTGTTTGAATACTTTTGAGAATGTAAGGTTTTATCACTTTCTTTACATACGACATGTATAAAGAAAGTAATTAAATAACATATTTCGAATTTGAACAATATATTTATCAGATATGGCGTCTAATAATGTGCATTGAACATTGAAAAAAGCTCTTTAATTCATTCTGCATAGAGTCAATACGCATTATAACGACAATCTACTTAATTAGACATTTTCAATTGCCCATTTTTAAAGCAATTTGTACAAGACATTCATGCTTAATCGCGAGAGTCATGAATGCTCAACAAATCCATTTCCACTTTTGTATTTAATGATAAACAATTTCCGTTGTTTATATTAGTTACCTCCACTTGCCTAAGAACTACAAGAAATCCGAATAGGAGCAAAAATTCTCAGATAGGAAAAATAGGAATATGGTTGTTTTTAGTTGGAGAACCTGGGGAAACAAACGGTAGAAGCAGACTTTGTTTTAGATTGTTGTAGGGGAGATGTCTTCGTGTCGCCAAGTTACTGGTCCACATGTATAACCCACATTTTTCAGTGCTTGGTATGGGAAACATATCAGGTGCTCAGTAGCATTCGGAAGGAATGAGAACCACATGTATAACCCACATTCGTCAGTGCTACAAATGAGGAACATCTCAGATTCTCAGTAGCATTCGGAAGGAATGAGAACCACATGTATAACCCACATTTGTCAGTGCTACATATGGGGACCATCTCAGATGCTCAGTAGCATTCGGAAGGAATGAGAACCACATGTATAACCCACATTTGTCAGTGCTACATATGGGGAACATCTCAGATGCTCAGTAGCATTCGGAAGGAATGAGAACCACATGTATAACTCACATTTGTCAGTGCTACATATGGGGAACATCTCAGATGCTCAGTAGCATTCGGAAGGAATGAGAACCACATGTATAACCCACATTTGTCAGTGCTACATATGGGGAACATCTCAGATGCTCAGTAGCATTCGGAAGGAATAAGAAACGGATGATGGAGTGCCTTAATAATATGATCAGGTGTCTTAAAGTCTCAAAATAAAATCATAGTGGACTAAAAAGTAGTAGTGCGGTTTTCGGCGGTAGGCAACAACGAATATAACGTACTCTTCTGTGATATGCCAATTGGCGTGATTGCAATTTTGATGACTACTTGCTCCTTACCTTGCTGATTGATTCTTTCTGTTTTGCAAACAAAATAGAGAAGAAATTCTTCGTCGCACTACCGATAAAAATTTCGGAAATAATCCAAGATACTTGCATATTGATTCTTGCATGCCCGCTCACACAGCAAATGTCTGTAACGTAGTTTCTGACGAAACACAAAAAGACAGTCAATTGGCATCCCCTTAAGAATATGTGGGCTTTATATCTGGAGTCGTGCGATATCTAACTGAAGGAAAGGATAGTTACAGATGCATAAACCAAATCAAAAGCGCCGCAATCATTAAACTACATATAGAAACACGTTTCGAAAATTTATTTTTGAGAGAGGTAAAATTGTTAGTTCACGTGCATTGTTTTCATGAAGCGTACTTTTAAGTGGATTAAAATTAAAAAGTGATATGTCTAATCAAACTATTATTTTTAACGACTAAGGGGCCCGCCTCCATTTTGCTACGTTACACTAATCTCCGAAACTCGCTTGGCAAGTCAGAGGGGGCTACTCCTCCCTCTACTTGCAAACGCTTGATGAACTTACTCAGCGAGTTCTTGAACTACACCAATAAAACCTTTGCCCATACTGAAGAAAAATTTCCCTTCAGAAGAGCATAAAAAATAGAATAAATCATAAATTAAATCGAAATTTAAAAAAGGATTCGATCTTGCAGAAATTCAACAATGCAAGTATAAAGACCTGTAAAATTTCGTGGCTATGCTACTGCTGGTCTATTCAGAACACGAACTCAAATGCTCTTCCTTTAACTTTATCATTAAATATCTCTTAAATAAAAAATATTTATTTCAGGGTATTTGTCTAACATTTCTCTACAAATGTATCACATTTCATATGTTAAACTCGAAAGACTAGAAATTTGTCAAACACCCGCCGAGGCGGCTGTGACGGCAATTACATTTTATTAATATAAGAAGATCCTGGGAATGTTTACGTAATCCTTCATCTGTACAATTTTCATACCATTTGCATCCTTGCACAGTTCAAACTAAGATTTTTCTGCATAGATTAAGCTATCAGTTCTAGGAATACTATCAGTTCCGGGTATACATCTGGGATTTATCATTGTTTCACATACCAAATAAAAGTATGAACATTTAAAAGTTTAAATAAATCAAGTTTCAGTCAAACAAATTATGAAAGGTTCTATTTCGTTGTAGATTTAGACAATTTATTCACATAGAAAATATTATTGCTCATTCGTTTTATATTTAAATGTTTCAAAAGTATTTAGGATGATTTTGGGGGAAACAGTACTTTCTCTACAGTAATACAGTAATATTAAAAGTGGAAAATTACCAGTTACAGAAAAGTGGTAATATGTTAAGGTCTCTGATATCAGGTTGAAATTCAAAAATTAGGATGGTAGTAACGGGTAATATCACTACTCCTTTATATGTTTGTCTGTGTGTGTAAACTATCAAGCTAGAAAATTAAACACATCAAGAAATATTGCAAAATTATTGCAATATTCAGGACTGCAAAAATTTGAGGTAATATGGAAATATCATGTTTGCAGAATATGGTCACCCACGAATGGGATTTCACTGGATTTAATCATCTAATTTAAAAGTTATTTAAAATTATTTTACGTGATATTTAACTCCCTAGATTGAATTATGCTACATCAATTGCTCAGTAAATAACAAAAGCAAAAGTGAATATTTTCAGAATCACTTGACACCTGTGAAAACAGTCGTAGATCCATGGTTCTAATTCAAGAAGTGCTTTAATTAAAGCTGCCAGCCTACCATCGTATACAAAATTTAACCATTTGGAATATTTTATTAAAAAAAGTACAAAATCTAACTTTTTATACGGACCCCTAAACACATTTTCAACTGTAAAAGTATGTCCCATAGCCCAATGAATCAGACATAAAAGTTCTATTACAATACAGTCAAAATTATCCAATATATCATTCATTAAAGCTTTCGATGATTAATTAGGGACTACATAAAACTTTTGCTGATGATAGATATGTATGTAAGCGTTCGGATTGAAATTTTATCTAACGGAATTCAGTCTTTGCAAGACCCCCGGCATCCATATTTTTGCGGTTTATTTGATCGAATCAAAGTCGTTTAAGCTCTATAACGTTGACAATATTTTTAAGGCCATTTTAACATATTAGAGAAGATAATTCATTTCCAAAAGATATTTTCATAAAAAAGGAACATTTTCTAATGGGGGCTTTCTCTGTAGAGGACCCGCATAAAACGTTAAATGCGTTACATTTTTACAAAAACGTGGTCAAAACTGTCATAGTCTGAAAGGCTACATCATTTAAAGCATTTCTTAAATTTGAATCATGAGTCTGCGACCAATCATTCAGCAGATATTTAGACTCAAATTTATTTTTAAAACACCCTGTATATAATAAGCTTTTCGACAAGTCATTATTGTGTCATCGAAAGCTAAATATACTCACTCAACAGCTTGTGTTATCGAATGCTAAATATACCAACTCAATTAAAGCAACGTCATTTATTTTCAATGCACGATCATCAATATCATTTACGAAAAGTTCGTACGCTGCTACCAGAATAAATCTATAAGTATGTGAATAATAAATTATTCTGAAGTTTCTGCCATCGATCAGTTGCGAACTTGTGATTTTAGCAAATCTTTCATTGACAATGGTTCCAGAATTTTAGTTCCAAAGGTCAGCGATTGATTCACATTTTCATTTGAAAATTTATGTATTCATTGTATCAACGGAATTTCATTTATTTTATTAACTGGATGAAATAATCTTTTAAATAGTGGATAAGTGTGTATGTGTTATGTATCCAAAGTAAATTGGAATGTTAACGTATTTATTCGATCTAACATTTGTCTGATATTAATTTCGGGCAAATATCAATATATTATTTATATATATATTTTTAAAAAAGTGGTTAGTTCAGTTCACACTTTTCGCAATCGTTTTGACTCGTAAATTTATATTAGCTCGTAAGGAATGATAAGAGAAATTATTTCCACTATGTTTTATATGTCGGAATGAGGGGGTCAAATAACCAAGAATATATTCTTAAGCGTTGGCACGTGATAACATGTATCGCTCTCAGTGGTGGCATGCAAGATCTACTTAGAAAATGGATAGTATGTGTTTTCGGCCACCAAGATATTGGCTCAGCATTTGTCTAACCCCAATGATAATTACAGAGTTGCTTGGTTTTCTAGAGTTATAGGAAATGTCAACTCTTTATAGAATTAGGGAGTGTGTAAGGATCGCTGATCGAATATCTGAAAGTCTTGTTAATGTTTTGGTGTTTTCTTTTTATTCGTTGTTTCTTTCTACTTTCCTCATATATATAATGTATAAGGAAAGTTTTGTGACGGGGTCGAAAATTTGAATTCGAGTTTTTGACGGGAGAGCATGTTTCAAGCATCCCTGATCACGAATCAAACATTTTTGATGTGATGCCTGTGTGTGTGTGTGAAAGTATGTGTGTGTGTGTGTGTGAAAGTATGTGTGTGTGTGTGTGTGTGTGTGTCAATGAGCCTGTGGAGACGATAACTGACGAACAAGTGGCCCGATTTGAACAAAATTTGGTACAAAAATCACAATCCGTAAACACTGGAAGCCTATTGTTTTTATTCGCAATCGAACGAAACCCCTAAATTTTCGAGTAAAATTTTGAAAAATTCGTCAAAAAATCAAAACCGCTAATAAAGCTACGTAAATAGGCATTTCTTATGTAATTTTTCATTACAAAACGATAGACACAAATTTTAGAACGCTAACATGAACCGTTCTCGAGATATTGCACATTTTTCAAAAAAAATATCTAAAAGTCATATAAAATAAAAAAAATATTTCCTATTGAGAAACATGTTCACTTTTCATATGTAATATCATGCGATAAATTGGATGACATCATTCTCGTGGATCTAGCTCGTTCCATTCAAGAAAAAATATACTTTGAGTAATACTTTTGTATTTGAACGCCAAAAGTCATTTATTTGCTGTAAGAATAACTTATTTATTCGTCCATAACGCTTGGCGAAATTTTGGCGACGAATGCGGTGGAATGTCGCCAACTTGGCGACTTTTTAAATGTTGCTAAATTAACGTAAAACTCACCAAACGGATTAAAATAAAACTAAATCAATGACGACTCATTGATTATGACGACATGGAAAATAACAACTCATTGACGAAAATTCAATATCTTGGAAAGAATATAAATAACTACTATAAAAATAATCTATTTTCTTTTACTGTAAAAGTAGTAAATTCATTGCATTATATAAGGAAAGTCATGTGCTGCCCACATGAGATTTTGTATTATATTTCAATGTTAATTGGCTTAATTAGTTTTATTTTTCAAAATTTATTAATTAATTGTTTTAGTTATTTTAAATTGTATTCTGCTCTTTACAAAAAACTATATTCCCAAAAATGTTGGACCAAAGATCGTCCTAGAATTTTTCTAGAAGAGAAAAAATACTCCCTGACTTATTTTGAAGGAGTATTTTGCTTTCCAGAAGGGTAATTTTTAACAAACTAGCAATTACCATCAAATTTCCAGATATTATAAAACCAATTTCAGGGTCAGGCAATAGAAGAAAATTTTGACATTTTTATGTTTAAAATAAAAGATTTAAGAAATGCTCTCTTTATACGTGGCTGTCTGAGAATAAACAAAATGCATTATGTATATGACAGCGTTTAAAACTTTTTGTAAATTTTATTATTAAACCAGATAAATTTTCTTAAATTTTTATTAATTTCTAATCTTATTTATTAGTATTAATATATTTAAACTAAAGAATAAAACAAATGTTAAATTCTAAATTAAATTCTATAGATGTAAATGTAGATGCAAATGCATCAAATTTTTATTTATGTTTTTGAAATGGTTGCATTTCCAAATACCCAAATCATTATTTTAATACTATTATTCCAAAATTGATGTTCATTTCATTAACAATAATAAGTTTGAAAAATAGTTTCTGTATAAAACTCAAAATAACATAAATTATATTATAAAAAATAACAGAAATATATGCAATATTTAGAAGATTGAATGGGTGGAAAAGTATACTAAATGCATTCTCGGCAATTCACGATAAAATAGAATTGCACTGCACAATCGCAGTTTTTAAGCAAAAATAATTATAAAAAACCATAAAAATTAACCAGAATATGAAAAGAAACTGGTTCAGTCAATCTAATGTACAATATTTAGAAGATGGAGATGGATGCATAAAGATACTAATAAACTCTCGGCAATTCACGAGAACAAACTGAATAACACCCTTTATGCTAAAATAATAAAAACAAATTAACCTTAATAATTAATCAGAATATGACAATAAGCTTGTTCAGTCAATGCAATATGCAAAATGTAGAAGATGGAGAAAGGTACCAATGGAATCTTCACAATTCACGTGAACATAAATTGAATTGCGCAATCGGCGATTTATGCCAAAATAAATTAAAACAAGAAAGATCAATTATGCATAAAGCATTGATTATGTGAAACTCTTTCCAACTGCAATTTTATTTAAACATCTCTAAAATGCGATACATTCAGCGGTAATATTTTTAAATTATCACGATACTACATTAATTTATTATATTTGAAATATAAATCGCCTGGTTCTCTATATAAAAGTTGTAAATATTTCATTCATACACTTTTATTCCATTCATTTCATTCATCACAATACTACAATAATTTATTTTATTTTAAAACTCAAAACCATGGAGGTAAATGTAATTTAACTCTATGTTTAAAACTTCATCGAAAAAATATGCTATAAAATAGTCTGTTCTCTATGTAAAATCAATGAATGTTTCATTCATATTAGCTATATTGCAGACTCCAGAGCTAAATAAATTTTTGTTAAAGAAATTCAGTAATTATTATACAACTCATCCTACATCTTTATGTGTTTACATTCTCCACAAGTGAAAATTGGGCTTAGTTGTGGAAATAATGAGTTTGATGATTATTTATACTCAAATACATTGTAATTGCGTTGCTTCAGAATGTAGATGCACAGAAATTAAGCAAAAATAAAGTGGTTGCAGGACGGATTCAACACTGAATATGAATTAAAAAGAACTTTAAAAATCATGATATTGACACAAGATGGATGCCATATTTTATTTTGAAGTGGGTCACGTGATCTCTTCATATAATATGGGCGTAATTATTATTTTAATTTTTATTTAATAAACTACCGAATATATTTTGCTGAAATTTTTTTCATATTTTTTATGGGACAATTTGAATCATTTTCTAAAACTTTCGAAGCAATTTGTGAATTTTAAATTCGCTTAAAAAATGTTTGAAAAATTGGGTCCCATAGGGTTCAATGTGTTTTATTTATTCAACCCGGGTTCAGTCCAAAACTTATTAAGTGATATTTTTCATTTATATTCCCATAGGTCCCACAGACTGTCTGAACAACATACTAAAATTTCATTTTGATAAAGTCATTTTTCCGGCAGTTATCGTACGAACAGGCAGACAGACAGAATGAATGAATAAAGTCATAAGCACTTTTCAACTATGTTGTAAAGTGTTAAAAATAACCGTTTAGCGAGTCATCCCAAATAACAACTTTTAAGGAAAATATTTATTACTATCATGAAAAAGCGATAGCAATCTTAATTTAATTACGTTACATACGGCCGTAAATTCCCATTGTCACGTTTATTTAATTGACATTATATGCATGCGGTCGTGAATTTGCATTGGCCTACACGGAAAGCCAATTTTCCATAGGAAACTATGCAAATACAATAATTTGCAGTTTGAGGTTGTTTTCTGTAAAAACTACGGAGAATCCGTAATAATCGGCATCTCTGCAATTGCGTGGAGCAGTGGGAATCGTCGTTTGCAAGAGTAGTTTCACAATCGCGTCGAAACGAATTACCAAATGAATGAGAAAAATCCGATCTCAAAATTAGTGTATTTTCTAATGCGTAACATTTTGGGGAAATTCGTGACAGATTTCCGTTTTCATGACTTTTTCAGGACCTATAAACATCGTGATTGGAGTTTTTTTTTTTTTCGGGGGGGTGGATGGCTACAAAATCAGTGTGTAAAAATATACCTTAGTTAATTTTTAAAGAGTATATTTCCTATTTTATTGCGTGAAATACGCTTAAAGCGGCATTATCTCAATGTATAGTTGGACGTATTGTTCGCAAGGAATATTTTACTAGCTCGACTGGACAATTTGTATCATTCGGTTTTCCATGTTTAACTTGTTGTAATCGTTGTTGTTATTATTATTATGTTTTATTATTACTTCTGCATTAATAATCAAATTGGCATCACGCCTGTTTCAACTAAACAAATTAAGGACACAACATCGTTAGGCAGAAGGTCATTTAATAACAAGAAAGATCAATCATGCTTAAAGCATTGATTATGAAACACTTTCCAACTTCAATGCAATTTTATTTAAAAAAGTCGAAAATGCAATACATTCCTCGGTAATATTTTAAAACTTATCACAATACTACATTGATTTATTATATTTGAAAACTTAAACCTGCATTGAAAAAAATGAACTTCATTCAAATGACGGTATTGAAATATAAATTGCCTGGTTTAAATATCTCTAAAATGCAATACATTCCACGGTAATATTTTTAAAACTATCATAATACTACGATAATTTATTATATTTGAAAACTTCATCGAAAACAACTGAAATAAATTCAAATGACGTCATAGAAAAATAACACGCCTGGATCTCTCTATAAAAGCTGGATTTCATTCATTTCATTCATCACAATACTATAATAATTCATTTTATTTAAAAATTAAGACCATGGAGCTACAATTCATAAACTCTATGCTTAAAACTTCATCGAAAAAAATCGTCCTTCTGTTTATAAAATCAATTAATATTTCATTCATATCAACCATGCAGACTCCATGGACTGAATTATTTTGTGTTAAAGAAATACAGTAATTCTAATACAACTCATTCTACTGTTTACATTTGCTGTTACATTTTGCTGTTTACATTTTACATAGGTGAAAAATAGGCTTAGTTGTAGAAATAATCAAATTTGAATGAGAATTTAAACTCAAATATATTGTCATTGCGTTGTTTTAGTATATAGATGCACAGAATTTAAGCAAAAATAAAGTAGTTTTAGGACGGATACAACTCTCAATATGAATTAAAAATAACTTTAAAAAATCACGATTTTGAAACAAGATTAATGCCATATATCATTTAGGAGTAGGTCATGTGATCGTTTCATATCATGGTCACGTGATCGTTTCATATAAGATGTGTAATTATTATTTTAATTTTTATTTAAAAAACTACTGAATATATTTCGCTGAATTTTTTTTTATATATTTTATGGAACAATTTAACTATTACCTAAAATTTTCGAAGCAATTTGTGAATTTTAAATCCGCTTAAAAAATGTTTGAAAAATTAGGTCCCATAGGGCTCAATGTATTTCATTTTTTCAACCCGGGTTCAATCCAAAACTAATTGGGTGATATTATTTATTTATATTCCCATAGGTCCTACAGACCGTCTGAACAACATACTAAAATTTCATTTTGATTAAATCATTTTTACGGCAGTTATCGTGCTAACGGACAGACAGACAGAATGAACAAAGTCATAAACACTTATCAACTTTGTTGTAAAGTGTTAAAAACATCCTAAAGACGTACAACGTTTGAAAAACAAGGTCAGAGAGTTTTCGGGCGTTAGCATACCCTCCATCAGTGGCTACATGAAAAGCAGACATGGATCATTCATATATAGACCATATACGTAGCAAATTTGCATAAATACATATAAAATATAATCTGAATTTAGTAAGTTGAATAGGTTAATAATTAATACAAATAAACCTAAAAAATAGGTACACAATTCTTTAAAAAACATATGTTAAGAACATTACCAGAAAAGTACAAATTCGAAAAAACAGTCAAGCATACATTTCATAAGGATGACGTCATCGATAACTATGAAGAGACTTGAATTGCATAGAGTCAAGAACGAGCCGCTAAACATAACTTAGACCTTGAACGGGATCAGAATTACAAATCGACGAATGGTAAATATAAACAAGAAAGATCAATCATGCTTAAAGCATTGATTATGAAACACTTTCCAACTTCAATGCAATTTTATTTAAACATGTCTAAAATGCAATACATTCCTCGGTAATATTTTAAAAGTTATCACAATACTACATTAATTTATTATATTTGAAACCTTAAACCTTCATAAAAAAAAATTAACTTCATTCAAATGACGGCATTAAAGTATAAATTGCCTGGTTTAAACATCTCTTAAATGTTATACATTCCTCGGTAATAATTTTAGAATTATCATAATACTACGATAATTTATTATATTTGAAAACTTCATCGAAAACAACTGAAATCCATTCAAATGACGTCATAAAAAAATAACACGCCTGGCTCTCTCTATAAAAGCAACATTTCATTCATAAATAATTCCCCCATTCATGTCATTCATCACAACACTATAATAATTTATTTTATTTAAAAATTAAGACCATTGAGCTACAAGTAAGTAAACTATGCGTAAAACTTCATCGAAAAATATCGTCCGTCTCTTTCTAAAATCAATGAATTCATATCAGCTAAGCAGACTCCATGGACTAAATGATTTTGTGTTAAAGAATTACAGCGATTCTAATACAACTCATTCTACATATTTTGCTGTTTACATTTTACATAGATGAAAAATAGGCTTAATAGTAGAAATAATCAAATTTGGAAGAGCATTTAAACTGAAATATATTGTCATTGCGTTGTTTCAGTATGTAGATGCACAGAATTTAGGCAAAAATAAAGTAATTTTAGGACGGATACAACACTCAATATGAATTAAAAAGAACTTTAAAAATCACGATTTTGACACAAGATGGATGCCATATATCATTTTGAAGTGGGTCATGTGATCGTTTCATATCATGGACACGTGATCGCTTAATATAAGAGGTGTTATTATTATTTTAATTTTTATTTAAAAAACAACTGAATATATTTCGCTGAATTTTTTTTTATATATTTTATGGAACAATTTGAATATTGCCTAAAATTTTCGACGCAATTTGTGAATTTTAAATCCGCTTAAAAAATGCTTGAAAAATTAGGTCCCATAGGGCTCAATGTATTCCATTTTTTCAACCCGGGTTCAATCCAAAACTAATTGGGTGATATTATTCATTTATATTCCCATAGGTCCTATAGACCGTCTGAACAACATACTAAAATTTCATTTTGATTAAGTCATTTTTACGGCAGTTATCGTTCTAACGGACAGACAGACAGACAGACAGACAGAATGAACAAAGTCATAAACACTTTTCAACTTTGTTGTAAAGTGTTAATAAAAAGGGATTCATAAAGGAGAATATTACGAGGGATATTACAACGAATTAAGAGGCCCTGGGTTGGTCGTGTGGTCTGGGCCTTCAACGAATTAAGAGGAAAGTTTTCTCAGACATGGGCAGAAAATTATCAGTAGCCACACATTAAGCAAGAGCAGTAGAATAGTTACCATTCCTGACATCGTGAGCGTGTTCCGCTAAACGGGTGCCGGCATTGCATTTAATGCTGCCGATGTAAAATGTATAGTCACCTTCAGGAGTCAACAGCGGAACTACATACACCCCAGCATAACTTTTAAAGTCATCAATATCCCTAAATTTATGGGAACGAATGCGATTGAATAAAGTAATAACATTAGAGTAGGCAGGTTTGAAACCAAAATCATGACAGAATTGAATGCAGGGACGGAAAATCTTAGGATGGTAAGAAAAACTAGATCTATAAGCTAAACGATCATTAATAGCAACAAGTTTAGTATCAAGTTTAGTATCATATTACCAAACAAAACAATGTTTTCTTTCTTTAAACAAGATTTTATTAAACAAGAAAGATCAATCATGCATAAGCATTGATTATGAAACACTTTCCAACTGAAATGTAATTTCATTTAAAAATTTCTAAAATGTGATTCATTCAGTGGTAATATCTTTTACATTATCACAGTACTACAGTAATTTATTATACTTAAATACTTAAAACTGTATCGAAATATAAATCATCTGATTCTTTATGCAAAATCAATGAATATTTCATTCATATAACTTGTATTCCAGACTCCAGAGCTAAATAATTTTGTGTGAAAAAAATTCAGCAATTCTTATGTAATTCATCTTAATCGCTTGAGATATTTGCATTCTGCATATGTTAAAATTAGGCTTCCTTGAAGAAATAATAGAAGTTTAGGGATTATTTAAAATCACAACTATTGTAATTGCATAGGCACGGAATTTAGATACACAGATAATACACAGATAATATATATGTGTATGTGTATGTACTCAAAGTATTGGAATAGTGCCGAAGATCGGAACTCGAATTTTCAAAGGATCTACACGTTTTGGGACTTCCCCTTTCTGGTAGGTCGGACGGTCTGGGTCTCAACAACAACAACGCTTTGGGACTTCTAGAACACGAAAAAACTACTTTTAGGAAGACGTCTGTGTGTGTAAGGGTGTATCTGTGTATGTTTCTGTGTGTCTGTGAGGATATTACATCCACTCTAATTGAAAAACTAATGGACCGAATTTCATACAATTTGGTAGGTATGTTTTTTGTGGGAAATCCTGGTGTTCATTAGATTATAGTACGATTCGTAATAAAAGAATCTGCCTTCTTTGCGAAATGGCCGCAGAAATTGCCTTTATCCACTCTAGCTAAAAACTAATGAGCCAAATTTAACAAAATTTGGAGTATAATATTTCAATAACCTACAAGTGATTTATATACCAAATTTAACAAAATTTTGTATATAAATCATTTGTAGGTTATTCTACTACTATTTGGGAAAAAGGAACGGGCTATTTTTGCGAAATGGCCAGCAAAAATCGTTATATATAAAAATAAAAGACTACGTGTGCTCAATTATATCAATTAAATTCCTATTTTATATGTGATTTTTGACAACAAAAAGAATAAGACTAACCCCATTACTCTAGGACTAGCCGTTCTTGAGATATTCTAGTTTTTTCGCGTTTTCGCTACGCCACCTTTGACAATAAGTCCAGCTATCAAATGAGAACCAAATTTAAGTTTAACGTGTAAATTCAATGTCATTTAAAATACTTATGTTGTGCAGATAAACACAAATTATCATTGAATAAATAAAGAGAACGAATATGAGTCTGCAGGGAAAGACATGTGCTGTCCACATCAGAATTTTTAATTATATTACAACAATGATTTATAGAAGTGAACGGGGATTATTTTCAGGCCATTTCGAAAAAAATGTATGATCTATATTTAAAGATCCATCAAATTTTTTTCGAATAAAATGTTCAACAAATTTAAGCTGTGTACCAAATTTTAACTCTCTAGGACGTAGGAAAGTGCATTTAAAATGCCATCAATTAAATTTATCATGAAGGGTTATATAAAATTTAAAAAAAATGAAAAATTGTTATCTACCAAATTTATTTTGAAATATGAAGCCACTCCCATATGCAAAACTTTTAAACAAATGGAGAGATATTTATTATATAATATCTCTCTCTTTTCTTTCTGGAAGATATTCCAAAGTCAGAATTTAATTTAATTTGTTTTTTTCCCTATATAAAATAATTTTTTTAATTAAAAAATTACTTAACATATTTTACTGAATTTTTTTTTATATATTCTATGGGATAATGTGAATATTTCCTAAAAATTTCGAAGCAATTCGTGAATTTTAAATTTACTTAAAAATGTTTGAAGAATTAGGTCCCATAGGGTTCAATGTATTTCATTTTTTCAACCCGGGTTCAATAAAAAACTAATTGGGTGATATTATTTATTTATATTCCCATAGGTCCTACAGACCGTCTGAACAACATACTAAAATTTCATTTCGATAAACTCATTTTTACGGCAGTTATAGTACTAACGGACAGACAGACAGACAGACAGACAGACAGACAGACAGACAGACAGACAGAATGAACAAAGTCATAAACACTTTTCAACTTTGTTGTAAAGTGTTAAAAATGATATCATTAATATGCAGCAATCAAATAAAATTTACAAGTATTATACGAAATTCTCACTACACATTTGGTAGTATGATAAAATTGTTAAATAGAATGTTTGTTTCATTGACATTTTACACGATAAATTTATTCCTATTTAGTTGAGATCAGAGAAAATTCCACCATCACTTTCATGTTGTATTAAATAATTTTTAATTAATTCAACCATACAGATAGTGGCTCCACACAACTGATAGCGATTGCACACTACTGATAACTAGGGCGCGGTAGCCCATCGGTTAGCGCGCTGGAGTTGCACTCGGTGGGCCCGGGTTCGATTCCAGCCACTGCCAAGAACTGCCGCCGTGTTCACGCGGAGAACGATCACGTTAAACATGTGGGTCCGTAAGTCCTTCCGAGAGGTTGGTGGTAGGGGAAGGAGGGTACGGTCCCTGTGGATGCCTCCCCCACTGGGTTCCGGTCCAAATTGGGTGGCACTTCCCGGCCGTCCAAACAGTTATCTTACACCTTTCTGGTAGGTCGAACGGTCTGGGTCTCAACAACAACAACACTACTGATAACAATTGAACAGTACTTATCACGAATGAACAGACACTACTGATACAAATTGAATTTCCCATATAAAATTATCATTGCATATTTGAAGGCTTGAAAAAGTTGCCCAATAGAATGTTTGTTTTGTTGGCAGTTTACATGATAAATGCCTTTTCATATTGTCCAGATCGGAGAACATTGCATCATCAATATCATGTTGTATTAAATGACTTCTAATTAATTCAATACCACCTATGGTGGTACAGCACTGCATATAGCGATTGGGCACTACAAATAATAATTCAACACTAATTAGCCTGTAGTGAACGAGGAAAAATATTTTCATAAACTTATCATATTTATACATTTATCATGCTTATACTTGTCATATATCTGAAGACCAATTCACATAAAGGAAGGCACACAAAGTATGTGCCACATATAGCCGACAATTTGTAAGTGTACCAAATTTGGAGCAAGATTTTTATTATTATTATTAATATCAATATTAGTTTCTGCTGCACTTGTCATAAATGTGGTTGGCGAGTACTGGTGTCTATATATTCATTAAATCCTAATTTATTAAAATTGGAAAATATTTTGATATATAGATAACTGGCAAAAAATGTGTTCACAAAACAGAAAAACTGCTTTTCCATAATTACAGATATTCCCAAAATGTAAGTAAATATCCACAGATAAATGCGGAAAATGTTCAAGGTTTTTTTTGTTTGTTTGTTTGTTTTTTCGATTGCAGTAACGGCATTTACTGAGACAAATTTCCATAATTTTTTCAGCTGAGATGCAAAGCGTTTTCTTTAGGCTTCGAATATGTTGCGTAATTACTGGAAACACAATTCGCGCCCGGGGGGAGTTTGATGATAAATTGCGTGCTGATAATACGAGAAAAAATATATATGCTAAGCTTTTTTATTATTATTATTTTTTTTTCCTTTTGAAAATAAAGATAAGAAATTAATGCTTATATTTGTATATTGATTTATACATACACATATTCAGTTTAATGTATAGGAGTAGTATATCTATTTTAGGGAAATCATCAATTGTAACACGGGATTGTTCCAGTTGGATACGGTTTACTAAGACAATGAAGGTTACTGTAACGGAAAATATCTGAAGTGGACAGCACATGACGTCCTCTACAAATTAAAATTCATTTTCACTTTCATTCTTCCGTAGTTCATTAAATTGAGTTTAATTATACAAAATAACGCGTATAATTATTTAAAATGACACTGAATTTTGCAGTTTTCATTTAATTTTCATTTGGCGATTAGACGCCTTTTCAAAGGCGACGTTTAAAAAATTCGAGAAACTAAAATATCTCGAAAACGGATCGTCGTAGGGTTATGAGGTTAGTCTTATTCTTTTCGTCGTAAAAATTATAAGTATAAAACAAACATTTAATGGATACATTGGGAATGCGTAGTCTTCTACTTCAGATTTCGACGATTTTTATGGCCATTTTCATTTGGCGATTAGATTTGAGAAACTAAAATATCTCAAAAACGGTTCGTCGTAGAGTTATGAGGTTAGTCTTATTCTTTTCGTCGTAAAAATTATAAGTATAAAACAAGCATTTAATGGATACATTGGGAATACGTAGTCCTCTACTTCAGATTTCGACGATTTTTATGGCCATTTTCATTTGGCGATTAGATTTGAGAAACTAAAATATCTCGAAAACGGTTCGTCGTAGAGTTATGAGGTTAGTCTTATTCTTTTCGTCGTAAAAAATTTCGTATAAAACAAGTATGTAATGGATACATTGAGAATGCTTAGACTGCTATTTCAGATTTTGACGATTTTTGAGGGCCATTTTCATTTGGCGATTAGACGCCTTTTTAAAGGCGACGTTTAAAAAATTCGAGAAACTAAAATATCTCGAAAACGGTTCGTCGTAGAGTTATGAGGTTAGTCTTATTCTTTTCGTCGTAAAAATTATAAGTATAAAACAAGCATTTAATGAATACATTGGGAATGCGTAGTATTCTATTTCATATTTTGACGATTTTTGCTGGTCATTTCGCAAAAAAAAGGGCATTGTTTTTTCCCTATTCGTACCAAAATCTAATCAGCATCAAGGTAACCTACAAGTGACTTATAAAATTCTATGAAATTTTGTCAATTAGTTTTTAAGCTAGAGTATGTACGTGCATTGCGCGCGGCCGCATACACACACACGTCGCATTAAAAATAGTTTTTTCGTATTCTAAAGGTCCCAAAACGTGTAGATCCGTTAAAAACTCGAGTTATGATTTACGACACGATTCCAATACTTTCCTTATACATTACTATGTTTCGAAGGGAAAGTAAAAATAGTCAAAACGTCTTTAATAGGTCATAAAATATATATTAACATCAAAATCTTGAAAATACTATATTACATACACTCAATGACAATGAAAGTTGCGCACCAAGAGGGAAGCATAGGATGTATCTGAAATTTTATTGATGGGTGGATACAGATGAATGATATATATGATCACAAAAACAGCGCAGCAGAACACGTACAGAGGGAATTGCGGTACACAGTCTGGTCATCCACAATAGCGCGTCACACCGCCTCGTGCTGCGATACAAATAACAATATGGACCGGCATGGTGTCAAACAGACGCCTGGTGTTGTACTGCGGCAGACGAGTCCACACCTGTTGCACGTTACTTTCCAACTTTCCAAATCCTGAAGATTGCGTCAACGAGGCAGCTGACGTTTCAACTGGTCCCACACATGCTCGATAGAGGACAGGTCTGGGGAACGAGCAGGCCATGGAAGTGTCTAGACATGACTCAGGCAGGCCTGGGCGACCTAAGCCGTGTGCGGGCGGGCATTATCCTACTGGAATTGCTCACCTAGAATGCCAGAAACGAATAGGAGCACATGGGGCCGTAGAATCGCATCCACGTACCGCTGGCCCGTCAATGCCTAGGTACCACTACTAGAGCGGATTGGCTATCGTAGGCTATGGTTCCCCAGGCCATGATGCTTGGAGTGGGGCTGGTGTGGCTCTCGATAACGAGGTTGGGAATGTGGAGTTGTGCAGTGGACCTCCACATCCGGACACGCTGATCATCTGTCCCGAAATGAAGCGGCACTCATCGCTAAGCACCACACATCGCCAATCTGTGGCGTCCCACGTTGCTCTGGTCCGGCACCACTGTAACCGGAGCTGCCGATATCCACGAGTTAACGGAAGTACACTTAAGGGACGCTGTAATCGCAGATTTGCTTCCATCAGGCATCTAGATATGGTTCATGGGCACACAGGAGCCGCTACGTGTGCCTATATCGCTGATCGGGTCGTCGTGGGCTCTATACGTTCCTGCCGCACGATCATTCGATCCTCTCTACTCTTGGCATACCTGGTCCGTTCAGAGCCGGTCCTCCGTGTCTGAGTGGCGTCCCGTGACCAGTGCTCCCGACACCGTCGGACGGTAAAGTCCGAACGATTCATGTGACGAGTTATCCGGCGCACTTATCACCCTGCGGTTTTCAGCCCGATGATAAGGCCTCTTTCAAAGTCCACCAGTGGCATATATCGACGTTTCTGGCATATACCCTCCATTCTTTTCTCTCCATACTCGTGTTTGCGTCAGCCGAAGCTCCTCGCATTGATGGCGCGTCGACAACATGCCGGTTTATAAAACCGCTGACTCATGCTTGCAGCACCACTCACGGATGTATGGTCATGCGCAATCACAGCAGACTGGGATCATTTTCATACCAGCCCGCCCTCTAACTACTTACATCATTTCGGGATTGTACCATGTTTTCTTCTTAGTGCGCAGCTTTCATTGTCCGTGAGTGTAGTTTGAAAAAATAATAAATTATTTAATGTTATTTAAGAAAATATTGCCCATGAGCAGGGATTTTACATCTTCAAAACTATACACTCACTACAGTGTGAAATTAAAGTATATTTTGAGGCCAATACATCTTTCGCATGTTTAATGAACAGATAGGAAGTTCTAAAGCTATGCTTTTCAAATATTTGGGCATTGAAGTCGCTCAAGATAGATCACTTCACTCCAACTTATGCACACTAAACTCTAACCAATCAAAATGATGCATTGTTTTATATATAGATCACGGCAAAACCTTAGTAATTTAAAAAAAAATCCTTAATTACAAAAGTTGTCAAATTGTACTTTTCTTTAAGCTTTTACAAATTCTCAGATAATCCCCGGCATTGTCACGCCAACCAGGGTTTCGAGACCCCTGGTTGGGAATCACTGCAACAGATGGTAGAACTTACTATTTATATCCAGTGAAGCCCACGTATAACGAACTCGTATATAGCGAAGTGTTGATTATTGCGGATAATTTTCTGCCACGATGGATCTGCATTGCTTTCGTAATTTAAAAGGTATCGCTTATAGCCAACAAGTAGATGCATGCGCATCGATTATTGTATTTTGCAGTTTAATTTTGTTGTAATATCGAATCCAGTAAAGCGATACGTTTAAATTACGAAAGTATTGCAGATCTATCGTGACAGAAAATTATCCGTAATATCCAATACTTTGCTATAACCCTGGTTGTCTTAAAGGGTGCAAAGGTCTACTTGTCAAATATCGGATTAATAAAAGAGCATGGTGGACATCAATTATCTTTGAAAATGGCTGGAAGAGTTTAATAAAGAAATGACGAAACAGGATAGACTCATTTTGCTTTTAATTGATGATTGTGCGGTTCAAACCATGAACATAAAGTTGAATATAACATGATATGGTTTTGCTCCCAATGTAACTTATAATATCCAGCCTTTAGATGTAGACATTATAAAGTGTCATAAAGTCCACTATAAGACTCTCATTATTCGGTCTATGTTGCTGTAACAGACCTTTGTTGCTGACATAAACGTTCCTCTCGAGATTTTAGATAATGCCTGGCGTAATGTTTATTCGCAAACAATGAAAAACTGCTGGAAACATTCTGGGTTTTTAAAAGAAATCCAACAATTCTTCATTTTGATCATCTTAAGTCATCTTACTTCTGATATTGGAGGCTTGGTAGCACAATGAAAACTTTAAGTAACATCATTTAAACGTTCCTCATAAAATTTTTAGTCCAATCAGAAAGTTCCAGGATGTAATACAAATTAAGAGAAAATATTTTTTTTCATTCTTCCTGGTGCACATCCCTCGGCTATAAAATTATCACGGAGGAAACTTGTATCTAAAAATTTTGAAAAATATTTTTTAATAAACAATAGAAACATGGAGTTACAAAAAGAAAACAGGAAATTTAGTATTCCTTTGTGCTACGAATGATACATCGTAGAACTTCACAAAAGCTTTAAAGCCTTTTCTTTAAATAAAAATAACGACGTTGAGATTTTTTTTTCTTCACTTTTGGGGGTAGAGGATATACACATTCAGAGACGTATAAAAGAAGTGAATTTACAACTTAATGCTGTTGTTTTGTATTTTAAATTACATTTTGGTTCATTTTTATACTTTTAATTACTTTGTTAGAGACGTAATTGCTCAAAATTATCCTCTGGGGCGCAGTTTGGCTCCATTCCCCGCATGAAAGAGGATACAGACATTTCAGTGAAAAGAAAAGAATCTATTTTAACAAAAGAAATGTTTATACTTAAAGAAACAAAGCTTTGCTACAAAAAATGCATATATATCATCTATGAATATACATAAATGAGCCCAAGCATAAATGTGGGAAACAGTATCAAACTACATACTATTAAAAAATTAACTCTATAAATTAGATATTCATTGTATTATAGAGTAACAAGATGAAAAATCTTTGAAATTATTAGTTGTCTTAGATACTATTTTCCATGTCAATTAGATTATTATATAGAAAATTAACAGGAATGTGGTTCAACTTGATTTTTTCAAATCAGATTTTTTTTTTTGAAATTTTACAAGAAAAATTTGGAAAAATTGATATCGTTATATTAAATGATTACAAGGTAGATCGTGTTACCCTTCACTTTAAGGGGCTTGAAAATTCGTACGATTAATGCCATACTTAACAATAACTTCCCATGGGGAAACTTGCCACTAAGGGGGTAAATGAGATCACAAACAAAAAAATTGTATTTCATAACTTGATTACGTCATGTTTTGTCGTATACTGTCATATTAAAAAATATATATAAAGTTTTCGCTTGAATTAAAAAAATTCAATCCAATTCTAAATTTTTTGATAGCAAAACCGAATATAAAGTTTCCTGAAAAACCAATAATATTTGGAGCTGCTATCGTACACACAAAAAATCGACCACAGACATCAGACAGACGGATGCACATCACTCCAGAAATAGTCAAATCGTGTTCAGAATGTTTTAAAACATATATATTGCATCAAAATATCTAATTTGAAAATTTCTGTGAAAACAATACTGTATACAATACAGGATGCCCCAAAAAGATTGAAACACGGTTTAATTCTTTAGCTGGTGGTGATAAGTGGGTAAAGTGAATTACAAAAATGTTGAAAGTAAGATGGGAAATAAGACTACGTTAATGAAATACCCCTTCCATTAATTTTCACAAAGTTACACCTTTCAAATTTTTATACGACCCCCTTAGGAAAATTTGGTCAATCGGAAAATTTTTATTTTTAATGCAACAAGATCATTAAAAAACAGCATATCTGTATCTTTAAAATCAACTGAAGTATGATAAAGGAAAAAATCTGAATTATGCCACTTTTCCGCACCATGTGAAAGGCTGTTTCATCAGTAAAAATTGGGATCATAAACAAATTGACGATGGAAATTGTTTAGATCAAAAATGCGTTAATATGTGTCAAAATTTTTTATCACAAATGCATCTAAATAAAGCATTATACAGACAGAGATCATATAAAGCAGTGGTACTCACTAAGCGATAGGGTATCCTATGTATTATCATCCAGTTTTATCCTTTTTGTGATATGTCAGAAATTTACATTTCTAATTTAATATATGGTCCCCATTCACAATGATCAATCTTCAATTAAATATAACTTGCTCAATCTTAAAACTACAGATATGTGGTTTTATTTTTTGTGGGTTGTATAAAAATTTAAAAAGTATAACTTTTTGAAAATAATTGGGAAGACTATTTCATTAACGTAGTCTTATTTCCTACCTTACTTTCAACATTTTTACAATTTACATTGCCCACTTATCTCCAACACGTAAAGAATTAGAGCGCGTTTCACTTTCTTTGGGACACCCTGTATTACATAGTCTGATGTGGGTGTCAAATGACTTTCCATCATATTGCAATGCCTTAGCTTCTTTCACAGCTTAACAATGACATGCAAGGTCCACGGCACATCGTTTTTAATGTTGATTTGTAATGCCGCGATTGTCTGAAACACAACTTGTAAAAATATTTAGAAGTACCCAATTGAATTTTATTTTGCGCAAATCTAACTTGATAATTAGAAATATGGCTAGCAACCGATAATCGATATACAGTTCATATTGTGGAACCAGGAGGCACCATATGTAGTTTTTAATGTTTTCGATGAAACACAGAGCAGACTTTTGTCAACGTTTTATGACAGTCTTGGCCAGGAAATTCATGATCCCAATAAATACACGTCGCACAAATTGCAGGTGTGGCTGCGGCAATATATGCTAGGGCCAAGAGTTAAACCAAGCTTCATTTGAAACTGAAAAAGCCTAGAATGCAAAGATACGACATCGCACTAAGGAGCATCCAATGAGAGCAAGAAGGGCGTATCTGAATCTCAGGCAAAATGATGCGGCTACAAGGAGGAAAGTCAACGATATAATGTCGAGATTCGAACTCGCATTACTTTTGTGTAAAATGTATAAAATCATATAATGTATTTCTAATCATCTAATTTTATATACAGCTTTTGAACCTATTTAATTCTGCTTTGAACCCCTCCCCCTTGCCATTTTATGTCATTGATATTTTAGAACATTTACACTTCTTAAACCGCAATCTGAATCCTTTTTAAAGTATTATTTCAAACGGGCGAACATTCGGAAAGTTATTTGCTCCGTTAAAATCGAGGTCATCGTTTTGGCTGATGCAATAGGAAAGGAATGGTTTGGTTTAATACAATGCATATGTTTCTGCTATGAAGCATGGGTAGAGGTTGCTTTCGTTGTGACGGCTAGCGCGTCTCGCTGGGAATTCCGTTTTTGTGTCTGAACTCGGAGGCATTTGGTGTTGATGATTGGAAAATGATTTTGGCGCGAAGATTTATTTGGAAGCTCTCTTGACGGTCCGTGTGGTTTGAGCATAAAAGCTGGCCGAACCATTTTGCTCGCCGCACTTTCTTTTCTCGCAGCCGAACATCAAGCTGCTGTCCGGGTCGTTCGGTCTTCGCTCATCTCGGATCCCCGAAGCTTGCCTTAATCGGCCGGTTCTCTGAGGTTCGCGGATGGTTTTTCCTTCGATTAGGAAGTGTTGCCGCCCTGAGACGTCCTGGATGGTCCAAGGTTCGCCGGATCGAGGACCTAAATCGTCACTCCTATGGGAATGACCCGAGGCCCATGCCGGATCCGATTCCGTGTCTGAGAGAGCCCTGGAAACGACTGAAGGATGACCCGAGGCCTTGCCGTGTTGATTGCTGACGAAGCTGGATACAGGACAATGGGCGCTGAGCCTGTCCGGGCCAAGAGTCCCCTATAGATCCCTCTGGTGTGCCGGATCCGTATTATATGAAGTGACGATTTTGTCGCTAGGATTCTCAGCTGATTTGTTTTGGACCCCCTTCGTCAACGTGGCTTGAGGTAAGCCTTCTTTTTTCCCATCACTGTATATTTACTAAAATTTGTGAAGACTCTTGGATGAACTCTGCCAGCCTTGTTATAATTTCGTTGGCGCTCATCTCCGGCTCGAAGAAATAGATGTACGACAACACCAACTACTGATGTACGGATTTATTGATATATATATAGTGATTAACAAAATTTATAGAAATATCTAAAGGATTTTATTATTCTAAAATATAGATTATTCTTAATTTTATAATTAAATTAATAACGTTTTTTCCTAGTGCTCGCCCATGTTGTCTAACTGTCCATGCCATACGTTGTTTTGTTTGCCACTGACTTAATATTGGATCATTACTGTTTGAAGTTTGTGGCATTGGTGTAATGAGGTCTTTGCGCCTGAGTCCAGTGGCGTGCTGAAAGATTCAGCTTTTGTGTTTTAATACTTCTTATATAACTTTAATAAATTATATTATTTTAACTTCAAAATTATCTGTGTTTATTTTGTGATTTTATTTTATTTAATATTTGTGATTGAAGAAGATGTTCCTTTAAATTAAGGGTTTTGGTTTTAAATATTTTTTAGATTTTTTGGTTCTTCTGTGTTTTCGGGCAGGTCAATCTTGGAGAGATTTACTTCTCCTGACAGGAGGGTGGACCTTTGTGTTTATTTGCGGCCTTTTCGATCACGGGTTTGTAAGTGGTGCTGGTACTTATGTCTTCTAAATTTCAAATTTAAGGAGGTCACGTCCGCGCCTTTACAACGAAGGTAGAATAGCAATTCAAAATAATTCAAGCAGTGTTGTTATGAGAGAGATTCGTGATTTCAATGCAATAATATTATTTGAAAACGAAGAAATAGTGTCGGGACTTCAATTGAAATTATTTCAAGAGAGAGATAGAGTCGATATTCATTTGAGTAAGGAGAATGTTATACAAAAAGACGAAGTCTAACTCCAAATGCCAGACAAAGAATCGGAAAAGATGACAGTTATGATGAGCTACAGACTCGAATTACAGAGGTATGTGCCAGTCTTCATGTATGATAGGTCAATTTTTGATCTTTGGAATAAAATTGAAAAGACGCTTTGTTTTTCTCCTCCTTAAGCGTTTGTTGAAATTGATGTAATTTTAATTATAACAATAATAGAAATGTGAATAAATGATAATTTTAAAAATTAAATATATGGATTTTAATGTGCAGTGTTTTGATTTAAAGATTATGTTAAGGAACTCGCTCAAAGAAGTAATGGTGTGTTTCGCTGCCACGATAGCAATGTACACGTGTTACAATTCACGACCACTTTAATAAATTTTGATAATTTAATCCACAAAGATATAATATGAAAAATAAACCATTCAATGTTGTATTACTACACATATATTACGATTTTAATCATTAGAAATTATTATTTTATTATATAAATTCGATGGATTGCATTGCAATCAATAGATTCCTAAAATTCAAAATCCAAATAATATTTTTCATATGTCAATAATGAACGTAACATCTCATTGTTTAATTTAGGGGAGACAAATCTCTTTACTATGACAACCATCTGTCAATCGCCAAGCGTGAATATAAATCATCTAGAAGTAAAGAACGTCATATGACGAGGTACTTAGAGTCGTAGAAGTTTCAGCACCATCACTCTCTTGTAGCATTTGAGCTCCTAATATCATCGTCACATGCGAGCCGTGCATCTCTGTCAATCAATATTTTAAATTATTATACGGCTAATATCGAAATGTAAGTACTATATCAACCTTTACTTAACGCACTTAATTTACAACCCCGAAGACCATTAACAAAATGTCGTCCCCCCAAAAATTAAACTTACTATATTTTGAATTAAGAATTTTAATTTACTCAAAGCGACAGGAATTATGAAATTATTGTTAATTTTTTTTCCATCAAGATAGTAAATTTCAATCAATTTGGAGAGATATTCAAAAAGTCGCCAAGTTGGTATTATTTCTTCAAATTGTGCCAAACTTATCGCCAAGAATTATATATGAGAGACTGGCGGAGAGATGAGATTTTCTTCTTTTTAAAAAGTAAATCTACCACAATGTTATTGGCATTGGATTAACACCACGTCAAATGGAAATTTGCTGACATTATTTGTTAAAACAGAAGAACTTAATTATATTTACATGCAAAATCCGCATCAAAATATAATTTATACTAATAATATACCGTGAAACAAATAACTAATGGCGAATTGTTGAGAGTCAAAATAAAAACTATTACAGAAAGTATAATCTGGGTTCCGGTCTAAATTGGATGGCACTTCTCGGCCGTCCAAACAGTTACCTTACACCTTTCTGGTAGGTCGGACGGTTTGGGTCTCAACAACAACAAAGTATAATCCCTCGTGAATGGAACGAACTAGATCCAAGAGAATAATGCTAACAATTTAGCTCATAATACTGCTTATGGAAAATGAATATATGTCACGATAGTAAATATCTCAATTTTATGTAATATAAATTTATTTCAAAAACGAACAATATCACGATAACTGTTCATGCTAGGGTTATAACGTTGATATCATTCGTTTTCTATTGAACCAAGAAATGGTTGTAACTATAATGCCAGAAAAATCATCCGATGTATAAAAACATTCTAATCTTATTTTTATTTTCTACACTTTGGATCGCTTCATCCGTGATTAATATTCTTGCCATTTTTAATGGAAAAAATAATATATCCTGTCCCTCACTTAATTCCTGTGACAAAATCAATTGGACTATTTCGGACTTTAAAGGGACCTTGCTTTCTAACACGGCGAAAATCTGATTTTAACCCCTTCTCTTTGTCCTTGATATATTTACTTTGAATGCTTTCACTAGTAAGTACGTTGTAACAAATTATCATCCATTTCATTACCAAAAGTGATTAAATGTTTCATTAGGTCGTCCAGTTCACCACTAAGGGGACCGGCTGGCTGGCTCCATCCAGGTTTGAACTCGAAGTCTCGAGTATAGTATTCTAATGCTGTGCGATTAGTCCAAAAGGGATCTTCCAGCCCAAACATGCAATTCGAGTTTCGCTTTGAAGTACGGTTGATTGTTGGAATGGCACGAAAGCCGGTAGCCACACACTCCTTCTCCTGGAAAGATCTCAGACGAGTCTGTGAAAGTTGGTGGACCCGATGTTATACGTTTATGCCAAAAGACATCTTCCAGCCCAAACGTATAATTCGAGATGCGTTTTGAAGCACCGTCCATTGTTGGTATGTCACAAAAGCCAGTAGCTACACATTCCCTCTCCTGGAAAGATCTCAGGAGAGTCGGTAAAAATTGGTAGGTTGTTAAGCCCGATGTTATACGTTTATGTCAAAAGACATCTTCCAGCCCAAACGTATAATTCGAGTTGTGTGTTAAAGCACAGTCAACCCTTTTTGCAATGGTGCAAGAGGCGATCGCACCAACAGACTATTTAAACAAGCTAATGGTCAATTTTTCGTATTATACACGTTATTGAAAACATAAACTAAGAAAAATAGGACTTGGAGAAGTTCAGGGATCTAAAACTGAACATTCGAAGTAATAAAGTGTCGAATGAAATGATCAGCAGTAGGAATATCCCTCATAATTGTATACCACCTCAAGGTATTCAATTCTATTTGAAGGTATGTATTCAATCGCGATTGGCGCAAATCGGATGTATCTTTCTGAACACAATGATGGAATATTTTTATGTAAATTGTGTATCAACCGACAGGAAGTAAAAATCATGAGAATACTGAAAATACAAATTTATGAGCTTTGAATTTACTCATCATTGTATGATACCGCTACAGTTTATCCGTAAATGAAGTCGGTTTGAGAAGTATTTAAAGAGCGAATTCCGAAATATTGAGTCCTAGTTACAAAGCTTTAGCTGATGCTTTGTTTTAAAAGTCAGAAGTGCATTAAATCATGACCTTCTTGTTCTTTGGAACTTTTTACCTTGTATTTTTATATGTTTTTCAAATTTATGATTGGGTTAACTTTTCTTTTTAATTTGTTCTTCTCATATATATACTCTTCTTTGACTTCATAATAAAATAAAATAGAAATCTAAATAGTCTTTAAAAGCACTGAAAACTTAGGAGTCTTGCCATTTTAGTTTCTCGCTAGTACAGAACATCATATTTCTTTTATTCATTCACGAAATAGCATTGTAGGTATTATATCCAATGTCAATCTTCCCATAGGTTGTAAATTCCATAAGATTCATTATCGAAAGAATAATGCTAGAACAATTTCATTATCCAGTGACTTCAGTTTCTTCTGTTTAAAAAAAACATGTTGCATTGCCAGAAATGTGCTTCAACTTGATAATTTGAACTTGCTAACATAAATTGGTACAAATGCAATGCAGACATTTTCTGGTAGAGATTTAAAAAAATAATAAGAATAATATGAAACTTTAATATTATTTTTCTAGAACGTTAACAAAATCTCTTTGAAATCAATAATATCCGGCAAACAGATGTATGTGCACTTTTAAAACTCCTAAGCAGATAATCTGATCTTGAGGTATTAAGAAATGTTTTCCTTTAGCCATTTAACTGATAATGATTCTTTCCAAATGCCAATGAGTTGTGTTTAGTGCTATTTTAACACATTTTAAAGTTTTATATCTAACTTTCTGTGTCAGTTGGTATGTTAATTTTTACCCCAAAAAATTTTTCTGTGTGGCTTCTCACCTAAATTAATGTTGTAAAAATCTGCGTATCATAGTCAGGAGCCTACCCTTGGAAAGTAAGATCTTTATATATATATATAATATATATATATATATATATATATATATATATATATATATATATATATATATATATATATTTGAAATATAATAATAAGAATTATGTAAAAATAAAAAATAAATAAAAATACAATTCAAGTAAAATTAACATCACCATAGAAGCAAATTCACGGCCATAATGCCGATAAGAGAAAAGAACAGAACCTTCCCAAATTCGATGATTAATCAGAATTAAATTCATCTTCAGGTCTGAGTATTTAATTCTAATTAACCCAAACAAATGCCTGTTTCAGATTAAGCAATAGTACATTACTATAAATGATTAAACTCAGACTACAGGCATCAAAAAATGAAAAAATGAAAAAAGGATACATTAAGAAAATTGTATTACCATGCGGCATGAACCCTTCTTCTTCTACCACGTGTATACACGATCAACCTCAACAGCTTAATCTAGAAGCACCGGAATGAACAAGTCGAAATTCTACCAGGGAGGCAGTACGAACGTTCACGGAAATACTCCCAAACCCGTCCAGTGAGTCTAAGCTGGATACTGGACAAGCAATTCAGAATACAACTTCCCAAACATGCAGAACTAAATATGAATATGAATCAAAGATGAAAATTCCTACTAAACAAGTAATTCATAGGAAAACTGGATAATCGAGAATGCCACTATACACCATTATAAGGGCGCTCAAAACGTAGTTTCAATACTGACAAAATACTTACAAAATACTTTCAATACTTACATTTTTTTGCGAAAATAAAATTCAAAACATTAATGTTAATGCATCTTATTTTCCGATTTTTTTATTTTTCTAATGTTTTTGACTTAGTTTATTATTTTTCATTTTTATTTATTTATATAATTAATAAATAATTATATATAATATACACATATATATATACATATATATATATATATATATATATATATATATATATATATATATATATATATATATATATATATATATATATACATTTTTTCCCCCTCTCTCTCTCCTGTATGTTAGTCACTATAATTGGGAATGTTTTCTAGGATGTTATCGAGTGAAATTTGATACACTGAGTTGATAATTTTAATAACAAAATTGGGGGGATATGCATTATTAGTCGCTGTACTCAATAATTCCATAAAGTGCGCTAATTTATAATATTCATCACAAATTTTATTGATTCTAAGAGCCTGGTTTATTATAATATTTCTAAATATATATATATATATATATATATATATATATATATATATATATATTAAACCGAATTTTTGAAAGATCTCTAAACCTGCATTATTTTAGGATTTATTTCCTTTTAAAAACCATTTGCATTTTATATAACAGGTTATTCAAACCTAACATTTACCAAAAGCCGCTCAAAACTAAGCCGGATTTTAATGGACTTCTAGAACGTCGTAATTGAGTTCGCCAGAGATTATGATAGTAATTATCTGACTTACTATATAAAGCGAAGTGTTGCTCAAAATGCAGATTCACTTGCGAAGTACTACTATCAGACTAGGTAAAAAGAACTGCATAAGTTATTGGATCACAATAAAGACGTAGCGTTGGAACGAAACAGAGAGTCAAACATTGGTAAAAAGATTTAAGAATTATGCTTTAAAAAACTCTTAATTATTTAATTTAAAAATATTTATAACAGTAAACAGAAAACTTCTGAAAATAATTCATATGTTAGCACCATGACAACCTCGGCAGCTTCTGCATACCCAATAAGGCTTCTAAATATACAGGCTAGCACAACAACGGCCATCTTAACTCCTACTTAAAACGATGGCTGTACACGGCGAAAAGAGGAATACTTTAAAACTTCTTCTCAGGATCTCAATAAAATCAAAACATTTTAGACTACTTGAATGATTAGTATTATTTTTTGAAAGCAGAAGCACCTATTTTACAGAGAAATTGCACGTCCAATATCCTCCAAGTAATATCCGCGCTATTTAAATAGCACAGGCAGACGATAACTGACTGGAAAGGTTGATATTAAAATGGCGATTGCGTCAGCCTATATATATAGCAGCTTTAATAGGGTTTATAGATACTATAATATTACAACAAGGATACTGTATACTATAAGTGCTATATGCAAGATACTATAAGATTACTAGAAGGTTTATAGATACTATAAGATTTACAAGCATTATAGTATCTATAAATCTTATTACATACAGTGAATAATTATTTAAATAAATTTAGATATCAATTATGTACTATGTTCAAAATAAATGCAACATAATTAATATTTTGCACACTTTTAGCTAGTTTATTGGCAAAAATAATTTATTTAAAATGACATCATAATTTCACTTCAAACAGGAATTGGGACTTACTTAATATCACCTGAAGTAAGTAAAATGGACGAGCAGAACGCGTTAGAACAAAAATGTATAACAAAACGCATTTTTTTTTCGAAAGAACGTACTAACAACACAATAATATCGAAATTAATTTATCTCAAGCATTTTAGAATGTGGGAGTACAGAATAAATCTTGAAAGAAATGTAACGGAAATGACATCATATTGTTACGAATACGGAACAAAAAACCATTTTTATAATTTTAATTCAGTCGTTTGACCTTGGAAACAAATTTGACGACCTTGGTTATGAGTTGTTTGGTGAATTCTAGAAACTTCTAGAATTTTGTAAATTGGATAAGAACTTTATGAGTTATATACTCTTTTCAAAACTTTCCACAGAGAGTATAGAAGTTCGCCATCGTTCAATTAAGTTCTGAATATGATATGATCAAAAGTATTTACCAAACTCAATGAGCATTTTTTTCTGATTATACAGGGTGTCCCAAAAAGATTGAAACGCGATTTAATTATTTACCTGTTGAAGATAAGTGGGCAATGTAAATTGCAAAAATGTTAAAAGTAAGGTAGGAAATAAGACTACGTTAATGAAATAGTCCTACCATTAATTTTTAAAACGTTACACGTTTTGAATTTTTATACGACCCCCTTAGACAAATTTGATCAATCAGAAAATTTAAATTTTTAATGCAACAAGATCATTAAAAAACCCGCATATCTGTATCTTTAAATTCAACTGAATTATGATAAAGGAAAAATGTGACTTATGTCACCTTTCCGTACCATGTGGAAGGCTGTTTCATCAGTGAAAATAAGGACCATAAACAAATTGACGATGGAAATTGTTTAGATCAAAAATACGTTAATATGTGTCAAATTTTTTTATCGCAGATGCATCTAAATAAAGCATTACACAGGCAGAGATCATATAAAGCAGTGGTACTCACTACGCGTCTGGGTATCCTATGCATTATCATCCAGTTTTATTTTTTTTTGTGATATATCACAAACTTGCATTTCTAATTTGATATATGTGTTACATTGGCTTTACCTATGGAATGTAACATCATGGAATTTTGGTATATGGCTGCTACCTAGAAAGATGGTCCCTGAATTTTCAGTTAATATGTATAAGGTTCCCGGCTGACCATCTGGGACAGAAATCTACACACGACCCGGACATTTGTCGTTTGAGAGGTTTGGATCTACAAATGGGTGCCCTGGAGAACGGTCCGTTTGAGAACTGACCTTTAAGTCACCACTGACGAACAGCTGCGTTTGGCATCGTGAGAGTTTGGCCACCTGGTATAATAATTCCAGGGCCTGTGGTCACATAGAAATTTTGAATGCAGTGAACTTTTCTGACTTCGGAGAAGCATTACAATGAACTTTCCATTTCATAGAACTTTTGAATACAGTGAACTTTTTTGATTTCGGAAAAATAGATTTCGATGAACTTTCCATTACACAGAACTTTTGAACGCAGTGAACTGTCAGAAATTTTTGATTTTCAGTATTGAAGGGCCCATCCAAGGAACGTGGTGTTATACAATGTTTACATGTTTCATATTTTAGTACCCTTGTGTTTTATATGTATGTATAAATATTATTTTCAGGTGTGGTGGACATTCCCTGTTTTTTCTGCCAAAACTTAAGGGAAAGAGGTAAATGTTACATTGACTTTCCCCACGGAATGTAACATCATGGAATTTTGGTACATGGCTGCTACCTAGAAAGATGGTTCCTGAATTTTCAGATAATATATATAAGGTTCCAGCCTGACCATATGGGACAGAAATCTACACACGCCCCGGGCATTTGTCAATTGAGAAGTTTGAATCTACAAAGGGGTGCCCTGGCGGACGGTCCGGTGGAGAACTGATCTTTGGATCGGCACTGATTCACAGCTGCGCCTGACATCGTCAGAGTTTTGTCACCTGGAATAATAATTCCGGGGTCTCTAGCCGAGCCCCTGTGTCAATTTCTCTCTAATAGAAAATATTGAACTGTATACTTACCAATGATAGAGCTGGGGCTCCGATGTTCGAACGAATCGCCGGACAGGGGAGGATAAATTGCTGTTGGGATTTTCAAGAGAGAGCAAAATTTATTAAAGGGAGTTCGGGAGTTGATTTTAAGTTTCCAAAGTGAACGGTGTGTTTGGAGAACGAGAACACCTAGTAGTCCTCGACGAAGCCGCTACGCTCCCGCCGACCAGCGGAGGAGGTAAGCATATTCGCATGAAATGCATTCTCTTGAACCATCCCGGTCTTTCTCGAACTTACTTGTGTCTGTATAATGGGCCGATCTTTATTAAGCTCAGAGTCCGCGCCTATACTTAACGAGGATCAAGTATGATTGTCAGTATAATGTTTTTTTTAATTTTTAGTGTAAGTTATTGGGGGATTACATGACTGTGTTTTTATGTAGAATGAGATAATTCAAATGTTTAGAGAATATTACGTAAGGGGACTTATAAGAGTGATTTTGGAAAGTATTAATAGGCTGAATATAAGATGTTGAAGCATAAGCTAGCTATGTCAATTAGTATAGTGTTCATATATGTTAATTGGAATTTTAATTTTTGATCTTGTAAATAAATTGTTATTGTTTCCTAATTATTCGGTGTCCTCATTATCCAATTGTTTTAGCACAATTGATTTGCAGGTAAGGTTTTTCGATACGGCCAATATCGAGTCTTATGGAAAATGTTGAGTAACAGTAATAATTTGCGTTTTGACCGGACGTGTGGTAAATACCCACGCATCGATATGGTCCCCATTCACAATGTTCAATTTTCAATTAAATATAACTCGCTCAAATTTAAAGATACAGAGATGCTGTTTTCTTTAATGATCTTGTTGCATTAAAAATTTCTGAGGGACCGACTTTGTCTAAGGGGATCTTAGAAAAATTCAAAAAGTGTAACTTTTTGAAAATGAATGGTAGGACTATTTTATTAACGTAGTCTTATTTCCCACCTTACTTTCAACATTTTTGCAATTTGCATTGGCCACTTACCTCCAACAGGTAGAGAATTAAAGCTCGTTTCAATCTTTTTGGGATACCCTGTATATACCTTTTGAGCTGTATTAATAACCAATTTTGGGAGGAAAGCGCAAAAAAATAAATTTTAGAACATTTTTGCATCGACATTTGCGCTATACACCACTATTCTCTTATCGCTTGCATCGGCCGCACTTTCGACTGTTGGAGTAACTGCAAACGTTACATCCAAACGTTTCATCATTAAAAAACGTTTCATCATAAACGTTTCATCATTAACGTTACATCCAAACGTTTCGTCATTTGCTGTCCAATGCGGACGAAATAAACTGTATTCTATTAATCTTTCAAAATTGTATAATACCAGCTCCCCCCTACATAAATAATTTAATAAAATCCCATGAAATATTACAAATTTTCCCTAGGTACCTTGTGCCATCGTCACACCCAACCTTTCCCGATTCGATATATACGAAAGGAGTGATGTTTCACATCATTCTATAACAAGTAAAAGATTTACTCACTGTTTTTGTAGCTTAGGAGGTACTTGCCAATGAATTGCTTTCGATGGACTAAAAATGTCGATACACACACCAATCAAATTGATAACAGTGAGTGATTTAGCCCAAGAGGCTTCCAGTGTGTTCTACCATAATGTATCGATAATCTACACGAAATCACCCTACAGAAAGAATTAGCCATAAAATATAATAATAAACAAATTGGAAAGAAAAAAGCCGCATCTATTCAATAGCATCTGAACTACACAGTAATAAACTTTAAGCATACGCATTAGAGATCTGCGTGGAATCGAGCCTGTCCCACGACGCACTCGGATGAATCGAGTTCGATTCCCGTTCTCTTCCCAAACTGTCGCCGCGAAGTACGATGCGTTAAACATGTGGATCCGTATGTCCTTCCGAGAGTTTGGTGGTAGGGAAAGGAGGGTACGGTCTCTGCGGATGCATCCCCTACTGAGTTCCGGTCTAAATTGGGAGGCATTCCCGGCCGTCCAAACAGATACTTTATACCTTCGGGTAGGTCGGACGGTCTGGGTCGAAAAAGAAACAAATGGAAAATTTGTAAAACTGGAATTAAAAAAATTATTTTTAATTAGAGTCTCATTCACTGGTAATTTTAAATTAATTTTAAAGTTTTTTTTTTCAATTTGGTTGATGAAGGCAGCATGTATATTTTCTGAAATTACTTATTTTCCTTCCTTCATTTATTATATACAATAAAATTGCGATTTTCAACCGTCTGCAACCAATTAGAACTAAACGTGTTCGGCAATCTGCTGTGCATACAAAAAGTATGCTAATCCTTATCTCAAGTGACAAATGCATGGGGGAGGGATTAGTCCCTCCTAATTCCTCCTCCATGGACAAACAAGAATAGCCCGGAATTTCTTTCTTGTACTGCAGGTGCAGATAATGAGCTTAAGTGAGGGAAGAACTTTCACTTGCTCCTACCAAGAAAGATTTTAGAGACTTCAAAGGAAACTTTTAGAGACACTTAGAAGTATAGAGAAAAACGATGAAAAGAAAATAGCTCATTCATTGCATTAACTTCCTTGGATCATAGCGTATGCATTTTTATTACTTTTTTCCTGCAAAGTATTATTTTTCCGAATATTTTCGATTTTGAGATTTTAACGAATAAAAATGTCATAAAACTCCATGTACAACTTTTTTTAATGCGAATGGCATCTATACTTGGGATTGCTGTAGCGGTAATTGGAGAGTTACTAAAAAGGAAAACACTTTAGATGATCATACCTCCGGATCTAAAGATAAAAATGCACATATTTGTTCTTGTTTTGTCGAAAATAGGGTTTATATTATGAGCATAAAAAATAATTTCAATATTTTAATACTTGGATTTTTTTTTTTTTTTTTGGTAAAAATTTTAAAACAAAATCTGGCAGAGCAAGTGCTTTTTCGTTTTTCTTACTTTCAGTAGCAAACCACGAATTATACATTAGGAAATTTAGTTTCTAGATCTATATTTATTTAAAAAAAAAAGAAAAAACTCTTTAATTCTGGAGTAATCGTCTTATCACGTTGAAGAAGATTAAAAATGTTCCGCTTTTCAAGATTGTAATACTTATATCTCGAACAATAAATGTGCTAGCTATAAACAATAACTAAGAATTTTTAGCTCTTTGAATATCCTCTAAGTGAGTATATAATTGGACTTTGTATCTAGCTCTTAGTCTTTGAAGTATAGTGGTTATAATTTCGATATTTTAATATTTTATCTTGGGTTTTCCAATGGGTTGTAAGGCTGTAATATTTGAAATGTCACGATTGCTGCTGCTTAATCTGTTTACACACTCTCTGGTAAAATACGGGGGCAAAAGCACGAGATATCTTATTTCGTTTAAAATAATTAGAATGCTGAATGAACTTGGGAATTCCAAAGATGGTAAATAATTGGTGAGAGTTGAACAAAACAGATGGAAATATACGTATTTATGTGCTTCCAGGCTAGTTATTTAGATAAACTTGAATGTAAAACATCGCCAGATATATTGTATATGTTTAATTTACATACCGAAAAGCAAGTTAGCAAAATATTTGGATATTTTGAAGTGGAATCTATAGGGTCGGAGTACCTAAAGATGGTTAGTGATTGGTGAGGGATGAACAAAATAAACTCTATAACAAAAAAATCGACGCACCAAGAAGGATTTGTCCGATTGTGATAAAAACAGGTGGATGTGAAGAACATACATAGAAAAAAAACGATTAAAATTTCAGAACAATTCAATGATTTAGAGTTTAACCGTATGTAAAGGGAGGAAGTGAATAAGACGTTGGTCCACCTCTGGCCTAAATGCAAGATGTCACTTGGCGTGACATTGACTGATAAAGTTCACGGATGGTGTCCTGCGGAATATCTTGCCAAATTGTCTCCAACTGTCGGGCTAAATCGTCGACATTCCGGGATGGTTGCAATCGCCTTCCCATAACATCCCAAATGTGCTCTATGGGAGAGAGATCAGGAGACCTAGCTGGCCAAGAAAGTGTTGGGCAAGCTTGAAGACAATTCATAGCAACATGTACCGTATGCGACCGGGCATTATCTTGTTAAAAAGTAAGTCCGGGGATGCCGCAAAAGGAACGGTAACACAACCGATCGTAGAATGTTGTCTACGTACCGCTGTGCTGCCAGTGTGCCAGAAATGATTACCAAAGGGGTCCGGCTATCAAAGGAGATGACACCCCAGACCATAACGCCCTGTTTTGGGCATGTGTGGCGTGCGATAGTAAGGATAGTATCCCCACCCTGCCCTAGACGTCTCCAGACACGTCTGCGGTTGTCGTCAGGACACAGTTGGAAACAGGACTCGTCACTAAAGACTCAAAATGTCTTTCATACGAAATTTAATTACAATCGGACAACTCCTTCTTGGTGCGTCGATTTGTTTGTTATAGAGTGTGGAAATATATGTATTTATATGCTTCCAGTCTAGTTCATATAGATAACTTGAATGCAAAACCTGGTCAGATACATTGTATAAGTTTAATTTATATACCAAAAAGCGAGTTAGTAAAATAATTGGATATTTTGACGTGGAGTCTATAGGGTCGGAGTATCTAAAGATGGTTAGCCATTGGTGAGGGTTGAACAAAATAGATGGAAATATACGTATTTATATGCTTCCAGGCTAGTTTATATAGATAACTTGAATGTAAAACCTCATCAGATATATTATATACGTTTAATTTATATACCGAAAAACAAGTTAGTAAAGTAATTGGATATTTTGTCGGGAAGTCTATAGGGTTGGAGAACCTAGATAATCAGAGCGATAACTAAAATATTAACTAGCTATAAACAGACATCGTTTAATCTGCAGTGCTTTAAAATCATGTAAGCGAAACAAATGAGTGAAATCATCGAATAAATTTATTGAACTTCATTGGAGTTTTATTTTACGTAATGTTAATCATGCAAAACCACATCGGATTCATCGGAGTGGAGCCAGCGCCGATTTTGTTTTTACTAAGACTATCAGACAATCCCGCCTATTTTGATAAACGGTGACAGTTTCTGATGAAGGACACATTCTCCCTTTAAAATGTTTTGAAGCTGTGGCCACAAATGCAGTAGTCCATTTGCTGATGGCATTCGAGCAAAGCAAGGTTGTCATCTGGGGTTGGCGAGCAGGGACCGGTCGTCCCATAATATGTTATATTATTCTCATTTTCTGCCTCGTTGAATGATATTTTCAAAGTAGGTTGATCAACTGTTATTTGAATTCAGTTGCTGAAGCTAGCTTATACAGGGTGCCCAGAAAGTTGCGGAACGGCGCAATATCTCGAGAAATACACTTCGGATCAAAATATAAAAAACACGTATTAAATATTTTTAGAAAAGCTATCCAATGATACCAAAATTGACCCCCTCCCCCCCTCTTTGAAATTTTCAATTTGACCCCCATTTTTTATTACAGATTTGGATTCTCCAGAGAATAATACATACATTTGACCCACGATTTTTGCTCCCACAAACGGCGCTATAATCGAGAAAGATGGAAGCGGGGCACAAACGTTTAAAAATGGGAATGTCTCGGGAAATACACTTCGGATAGAAAAATAAAAAATTACGTGTTCAATATTTTCAAAAAAAAACTATCCAATGATGCTAAAATCGACCCCCTTTCCCCGCTAAACGTTCTCTTCAGCGACAACTGTTGACTTCAGTTTAGAAAACGGTTTAACACTACTTTTAGCACAGCCCAGGAACAACGATGTGGACGTAGTAGTTTTCTGTTTTTGATTAACATGGGTCCCCTTGCCTCTCATGATCAGGCTGATTTTTCCTGTAACTCCCCTTGCCTCTCATGATCAGGGTGCTTTTTTTCTGTAACTTTTAAACGTTTGTGCCCCACTTCCGTTTTTCTCGATTATAGCGCCGTTTGTGGGAGCAAAAATCAAAAATCGTAGGTCAAATGAATGTAATTTTTTCTGGAGAATCCAAATCTGCAATAAAAAATGGGGGTTCCCATTGAAAATTTCAAAGTTGTCCCACCCCCTCCTCACAGGAGGGGGAGGGTGGTCAATTTTGGTATCATTGGATAGCTTTTCTAAAAATATTGAATACGTGTTTTTTTATTTTTTGATCCGAAGTGTATTTATCGAGATATTGCTCAGTTTCGGAACTTTCTGGACACCCTGTATAGCTTCAGAAAAGGATTGTGTCTTTCATACTTATTACATTCTCATTAATTCCAGTCTAAATCATTAGTATATTTAAATTACTTTCATCGAATTGCATTGAAATTTAGTTGATGTAGTTATCTCATATAGCTTTCGAAACTAGTCGCCTCCTTCATTTTTGTTCAATTCTTATTTTCAGTCTCATACAATTATTCGTTTATAGTATTTTGATCGAATGTTATTTAAATTTTGATGAAAGTAGCTTCTATAGATTCCGAAACTTAATATTTCCTTCATTTTGTATTCTTAGTAATTTCAGTTGCGTTCATTGGTAATTTTATTTGATCAAACGTTATTTCAATTCAGCAGATGAAGTAGCTCATATAGCTTCAGGAACCAGTTATTCCTTACCTTCTTCATTTTTGTAGTTTTAAGAAAGTGGCAAAGTTCCTCACTGCCAAGTCATCACTTCCGAATCTGTAGTTGGCATATTATACGTAATGCTCAAAATCCGATTTTTAAGAGCCTATATCTCAGCCCCTAAGATATCTTCGGGATTTTCTTTTACTTTCGCTGCAGTGCATGGTAATGTATATGGAAATATTAGAATCGTGTTAAAAATCGCAATTCAAATTTTCGACACGTATCGAGCATTCTAGAACCTGAAAATTCAATTTTAGCCTGACCTCTATGTGTTTGTGTCTGTGTAATGTATGTATCCACTCCAGCTGGAAAACTAATTGACCAAATTTCACAAAATTTGATAGATAAGACAAGGTGCTGATTATATTTTCGTACGATTCAGGGAAAAACACCTAACTGTTTTTGCAAAATGGTCGGAAAAATTATTGCCAAAATCTCAGATAAAACACTATGTATGTTCAAATATATCCATTAAACGTTTGTTTTATAGGTAATTTTTTATGACAAAAAGAATAAGACCAGCCCCATAACTCTAGGACTAACCGTTCTCGAGATATTTTAGTTTCTCGTATTTTTGCGACGTTGCCCTTGAAAATACGCCCAATCTTCAAATAAAAACGAAAATTGAATTAAAATTGCAAATTCCGTGTAATTTTAAATAATTACCCAGCCATTTTGTGCAATGAAATTCAACTTTGAATAATAAAATAAATAGAAAATTAATATGATTCTGTAGGGAAAATCATATGTCGCTCACAACAGATTTTTTTTTGTGTGTAATGGGACTACAAATCTGACAAAAACTAAACAAAAAATACAATTTTTGCAGTAGTAACCGAACAAAAAATAACTTTAAAAATGTATTGTTTTTTTATTTTTACAATTTACGCACCGGCCTTTATTTTTCTTCACTGTTGACTGACCTCCAGCCCAAACTACTGAACATATTTTTATCAATTATGGCTCTTTTCATGTGTTTTGATGGCACTTTTCTCTTAAAACTTCAATATATAAATTTGATTTAGAATTTCAAAATTGAAAAACATAAATATATCCCTAGTAACATGGCAATATTGACAGACAATATAAACAAAACATTGAGCAAATATTCTATTCCAAAAATTTATCTAATATTGAATGGTCATTTATGGGCCAATATAGGTATGCTAATATATACCCAATAGTTAGCTAGTATTAATTGCCAATATATTCCTTTCTTAGGTTTTTCTTATAGTAGATACTAATATTCTTTCCAAGATATTGAATTTTCGACAATTAGTTGTCATTTTCATTGATTTAGCGTCCTTTTTATCCATTTGGCGAGATTTTTGTTAATTTAGCAGCATTTCAAAAAGTCGCCAAGTTGGCGACATTCCGCCAAATTCGTCGCCAAAATCTCGCCAAGCGTGATGGATGGAGAAATAAATTATTCTTATACCAGATAAATGACTATTGGCGTTCAAATACAAAAGTATTACTCGAAGCATCTTTCACGTGAATGGAACGAGTTAGATCCATGAGAATGATGTCACCAAATATATCGCATGATATTACATATGAAAAGTAAACATGTATCTCAACAATTAATATTTTTTTAATTTATGGGATTTTTTTTATAAATTTATTTGAAAATGTTCAATATCTCAAAAACGGTTCATACTAGCATTCTAAAGTTTATGTCAATCGTTTAATAAGAAAAAATTACATAAGACATTTCTATTTGCGCAACTGTATTAAATGTCTGGATTTTTTGATGATTTTTTCAAAATTTCACTCGAAAATTTAGGGGAATTCTGAACATCCGATTACGTTTAAAAACAATAGGCTTCCAGTATTCACGTATTGTGATTTTTGTTCCAAATTTCATTTGAATCGCTCCATTCGTTCGTGAAATATCGTCTCCACAGACTCACTGATACACAAACGCACACACAGATAGAAATCACCTCAGACATGTTTGATTCGTGATCTGGGATGCTTGAAACGTGTTCTCCCGTCGAAAACTCGAATTCGAATTTTCGACCCCGTCACAATACCTTCCTTATACATTATGTATATAAGGAAAGTAAAAATCTCAATTTAAAAATGTTATGTAATCTCAAAATGGTTTGTGCAAGTTTCCGCAGCTGTAACCTGCCAACGAATTCTAACCTTTCTTCAAATCGCATTCAGTTCCTTTCAGTCATAGTCAATTAAAAAACATTGAAAGGTTGGTTTGTTTTTCCCCCATGAAGAGGTATTTTATGAAATATTATTCTTATTTTCAGTGTCATTCAGTGGTATTTTGACTTTCCTTATATACATAATGTATAAGGAAAGTATTGTGACGGGGTCGAAAATTCGAATTCGAGTTTTCGACGGGACAGCACGTTTCAAGCATCCCTGATCACGAATCAAACATTTTTGAGGTGATTTCTGTCTGTGTGTGTGTGTGTGTGTGTGCGTGTGAAAGTATATGTGTGTGTGTGTGTGTGTGTGTGTGTCAGTGGGTCTGTGGATACGATAACTGACGAACGAATGGACCGATTCGAACGAAATTTGGAACAAAAATCACAATCCGTAAACACTGGAAGCCTATTGTTCTTAAAAGTAATCGAATGTTCAGAACCCCCCTAAATTTTCGAGATAAATTTTGAAAAAATCATCAAAAAATCAAAACCGCTACTAAAGTTACGCAAATAGACATGTCTTATGTAATTTTTCATTAGAAAACGATTGACATAAATATTAGAACGCTAACATGAACCGTTCTCGAGATATTGCACATTTTTAAAAAAAATTATCAAAAAGTCATATAAAATAAAAAATATATATATTTCCTATTGAGAAACATGTTCACTTTTCATATGCAATACCATGCGATAAATTGAGTGATATTATTCTCGTGGATCTAGCTCGTTCCATTCATGAGAAAAGGTACTTCGAGTAATACTTTTGTATTTGAACGCCAATAGTCATTTATCTGTTATAAGAATAACTTATTTCACCCTCAGTAAAGCTTGGCGAGATTTTGGCGATGAATTTGGCGGAATGTCGCCAACTTGGCGACTTTGTGAAATGTTGTCAAATTAACAAAATCTTGCCAAATGGATTACAATGACGCTAAATCAATGGAAATGACGACTAATTGTCGAAAATTCAATATCTTGGAAAGAATATAAGTATCTACTATAAGAAAAACCCATTTTTTTTACTGTAAAAGTAGTAAAATCATTGCATTATATAAGGAAAGTCATGTGTTGCCCACATCAGATTTTTTTTTAATAGAGTTCGATCTAAAAGTCATTTATATACATTTCTAGGGCTTTGAAAGATCTACAAATTATTTCTTATAAAAAAAAACAACTTCAAAGCTGACTCTTTCAGTTTTTGAGATATAAGCATTACAAACTAGAACAAACACAAACTAGACAAACACAACTAGAACTTGAACAAACAACTATTACAAACACAACTAGAACAAACAACTATTACAAGCACAAACTAGAAATACGGAAATTTTCAATTTTTTTCAATTTGATAAGACAATTACCCGAAAACTATAAGATATTTTTTTTTAAAACAAATATAGATTTTTATACTAAATTTTCTAGTACGCATATTGGTCGGTTACTATTTATATCTATCCTTTATAGTTTACTATATATTTCGAGGAAAAATTAGAAAACTGAAAAAAACACTAGCTCAGAGAGCTACTTGCCTCGAGAGCTACTCGCTCAGAGAGCTACGTGTAAAAAAAAATTAAAATATTAAAATATTGAAATTATTTTTATATATTCATAATCTGGACCCTATTTATAACAAAACAAGAAAAATATTCCCATTTTTATCTATTAAGTTCGGGGTATAAACGTCCACAGTATTTACATTTTTCGTAACGCTCGCCAGAGAAACCCCACCCATGGATGTTATTGAAATCACAAATTTCAGTAACACCAACAAATATTTACATTGGTGTTATTCGTTTTGTATGCAAAAAAAGGTTAAGACTAGTATACACTTAATTAAGTTATTGTCACATATTACTTTCCTTATATACATAATGTATAAGGAAAGTATTGTGACGGGGTCGAAAATTCGAATTCGAGTTTTCGACGAGAGAGCACGCTTCAAGCATCCATAATCACGAGTCAAACATTTTTGAAGTGATGTCTGTGTGTGTGTGTGTGTGTGTGTGTGAAAGTATGTGTGTGTGTGTGTGTGTGTGTGTGTGTGTGTCAGTGAGTCTGTGGAGACTATAACTGCCAAACGAATGGACCGATTCGAACGAAATTTGATACAAAAATTAATCAGTAAACACTGGAAGCCTATTGTTTTTATACGCAATCGAATGTTCAGAACCCTCCTAAATTTTCGAGTGAAATTTTGAAAAAATCGTCAAAAAATCAAAACTGCTAATAAAGTTACGCAAATAGACATTTCTTATGTAATTTTTCATTAGAAAACGATTGACATAAATTTTAGAACGCTAACATGAACCGTTCTTGAGATATTGCACATTTTTAAAAAAAAATTATCAAAAAGTCATAGAAAATAAAAAAAAATATTTTCTATTGAGAAACATGTTCACTTTTCATATGTAATACCATGCGATAAATTTGATGACATCATTCTCGTGTCGTGACGGTATTCGTCACTCCTTTGTAAATTGCATAACTTCTGTATTTTTAAACTTTTATTTAATTAATCTGTGTCCTGGAACCCTCAGGTCATTATATATTTTATTATCGTATTGTATCTGATTCTGTGCAGAACTGTGGCCATTTTTATTTCGTTATAATAATTCTCGCACACTCGGGGAATGACGCCTGTTAGTCTGGCTTGCTGGCGGAGACAGATGTCTCCTTGTCGTCACGCGGCAGATACGCGTGCCTTTGGAATCGTCCGTTGTGGGGCGGAACTGTGGATGATTTTGAATTGGAAGTAATTTTCGATTGGAGGAAAGGAGAAGTTGTGAGCCCAAGTGATTTTTTTCTATTGGACGGGTTCTGGATCCATCTGGAATGTATATAAGCTGTGTGAATTGTAACTCGGGGCTCTCGCTCTCGGCTCTCGGCTCTCGACTTGCTGGTTAGACCTCGACTTGCTGGTTAGACCTCGTGTAGTACGGACTCTCGACCAGACCTCTTAGCCATTTTGTCACAGCGATCTCTCTCTCAGATCATTGCCTTTCCTGACTCGATCATGGAGTCCGGAACCTCGTTGATTCCGACAGACAGAGTACTTCCTGACGATGTTGCTGCCATGCTTGAAAGATTTCGTTCCGGCGACTTTGCTAGATTACCTCCCGATTCCCCTGGCTCCATGCAGCAGTCTCAAGATCAAGTTATGACATACAAATTCCTGCAGAACGAATGGAGATGCATCCAAGCCGGAGATCCTGAAAGGAGCATCCAGACTCTTAGGGGTATGTGTTACTCTCTCTTGAATTTTTTTGAGCTGCACCCCACTGCAAATGAGCAAACCCCCTACGTAACTGAAATCAGGCTTTTTGCTGAGAAAGAAAGTATTCTTAGCCAGGACAAAACTCCTGCTAACCCTGCCTTACTAGGCTTAAACTTAGATATTCTCAAAGCAAATAATCGTCTCGGGGCTACTCCCCAAAATTTAAACTCTAATTTTAATGTTGTAGACTCAAATAGTGCTTGGGAAAATTCCCAAAACTTAAACTCAAACTTAACTCAATTTGATAAAGCACCTAATGCTCCTTGGGAAAACTCCCAAACTTCTAACAACAGTTTAAACTCTACTTCTACCTTGGGAAACTCCCAACTAAATGAAATTGCTACCTCAAATGCTTTAAAATCAATTGATCCTAATATTGTAATTGAAAATGACTCTCTCGAAGAACTGCAGGATTTGGAAGGATTCTCTCAACCTCCCCCTAAAAAGACTTGCCGTAAGGCCACGCTTATAACTTCCTCTGTGTCAGCCACGACTACTCGCAACGCTTTCAATGCTTTAACAAATACAGAAGACCAGGATTACGAGGAAAATTCCTCCGCCAATAGGAACTCTTCCAATATGGACACCACTCCCGCACCTGACCACACCCCTGCTGCCTCACAAAATCATGTTTCGGTAAACCCTTCAAATGAATACGTTCCCCACCCTGAACCTTTTTATGTAAACAGCCCTAATAACTGGAGGGAATTAGTCAAAACTTTAAACTCAAAAACTACAAACCCTGTAAAAGCCCAACTAGCGGGCGAATTTATCAAAATCTACCCCCTGTCAATAGAAGATTTTCGCATAGTACAAAGACACCTTGTAGAATCAAACATCGAATTTCATTCCATTAACCTAAAGGCCGATTAAAATTTTATTAAAAGGTCTCCCCCCAAATTCACAAATAGAAGAAATTGCCCATGAGCTTAACTCTCTAGGTTTCAGCACCCATCGCATATCACAACTCAAAGATTACCGTACCAAAGCCCCCCTACCCATCTTTCTGACGTACCTAAACCCCACTAAGGGATGGGAAAAAATCCGAGAAATCACCACCCTCCTTGATATGACAATCAAAATAACAGACTTTCAGTCCCGCGCAGTTAAAATGTGCTACCGTTGCCAGCGGTACAACCATAGTAGTGATTGCTGCCGTCTTCCCCACAGATGTGTAAAGTGTGGAGAAGGTCACCAATCTAGAGACTGTACTAAACCCATTACAACTCCCCCTAAATGCGCAAACTGCCTTGGCCCCCATACTGCAAATTACAGACTCTGCCCATCAAATCCGTACAACAAGGACGCTTACATCCCGGGACCTTATGTCCCCCCCGCAACTCGCGCCCCTGCACCGCAGCCTAAAGACTTCCCACCCTTCCGACCTTCATCCCAAAAAATCATCCCCACTCAAAATGCTACTCTAAATCAGCCCACTCCCATTTCAAACGAACAAATTCCTGCCCAACAAACCACCATTACTAATACTACAACCAAAACCTTTGCTGAAATCACCTCAAACGCTACTGAAAAATCTGCTCCCACTCCGGAAAATCAAAACTCAAGACTTGCTAAATCTCTCACGAAATACACTCCTAAAAGAACTCCCCTTACCGACCCAAATAACTTACCGCTGGCAAATCTTTCCATACATTCTTATATTACCCCCCCTCCCCCTGTTCCTGACACCACTCCACAAAAATCATCAAACCACTCTGAAAAACCAAAATCAAATCTTTCATCACATTTTACTGAGATCTTAAACATTTTCACCGAAATCAAAAATATATTTCAAAGCTTTGACATCGATATGACGAAAATTAAAAAATTCATTGCCCAAATCCGCACTAGCTTCAATGAAAACTCAAACCCCCTAAATAAACTTTTTGCGATCCTCACTGCTCTTGAAGAAGTCTTCTGTCCTGTTTCTAACACCCATGATGAATAGTACACCGCATACCCTTAGGATCCTCTTCTGGAACGCAAATGGACTTACTGGCAAAATCACGGAATTCCGCGACTTCATAAATTCGAACCCCTTTGAAATCCTCCTAGTACAAGAAATTAAACCTGGCCGTCATCCTCCCTCCCTTAAAATTCCAAATTATAAGCTCTACTCTGCCTATAGATATCAAAATGCCACCTCCCCCTCCCCATATGGAGGAGTCTCCATCTACATCAAAAACAATATCCCCCACTATGAACTGTCTTCCATCAATTCCAACCTAATTGAAAACAAACTTATAAAAGTCACCCTTCCAAACCACCCGCCAATTGTTATTGGTTCTGTCTACGTCAAACACAGTGGCTCTGTCGACATTATCCCCGACCTTCAAAACATCCTAAATTCAAATCTCAGAACTATCCTAGCAGGCGATTTCAATGCCCACCACCCTTCTTGGAACTGCCGCCGCAGAACTCTTTTTGGCACTCAAATTCATAACTTCACCTCGACCAATAATATCCATATTGCCGTACCTACTAGCCCCACCCACTACTCTCTCTCGGCTGCCCCCTCCACCATTGATTTTGCCCTTTTAAAGAATATTCACTACCCTCATACCACGGACACCCTAAATGAACTAAGCTCCGACCACCTCCCTGTCCTTCTTTCCCTAAATTTAAATACCCTCCTCCCTGTTTCCAATCTCCCAACCTTCACCAACTGGAAAAACTTCAAAAAATCACTTAAAATGTCCACCCTTCTAAATCCTCAAATTAAAAGCCCGGCTGACCTTGATTCAGCTGTAAGTAACGTAACTCTTGAAATTCAACGGGCCCTTTCGGATGCTAAATCCACCCGCCCTGCCCCCCGCTACAACACACTTCCACCCCACATTATTAGCCAAATTAAAACAAGAAACTTCACTCGCAGGCTATGGCAATCTACCAGAAACACCCAAATTAAAACCCACCTAAATTCATTAAACCGCAAACTTAGAGCGGACATCAAAATTTTCAAACAGCAAAGCTGGAAACATTTCATTGAATCCCTTTCCCCCGAAGACAGAACCATATGGAGAGAAATAAAGCGTGTTAAGAAACCTTTTGGCCAGATTCCCCCCCTCCGCTCCGCCACAGGAATGGCATTCTCAAACCTTCAAAAAGCCGACATACTTGCTAAAACCTACAAAAATCAGTTCAAACCCAATAATTCTACTAATAACACCCATTTTCAGGCCCAGATTACCCGCCAAGTTGAAAATTTCATGAGCCCCCCCCCCACTTTTGGACCGCATCACCCCTACCACCCCGTCTGAACTTTTCGATATCATTAAAAGCTTTAAAAACAAAAAAACACCCGGACTAGACAGAATCACTAATAAAGCCTTAAAATTTATCCCCCTAAATATCCTCTTTTACCTCGTACACATCATTAATGCCATCCTTCTCTTACATCACTTCCCCGACCAATGGAAAACCGCGATTATCATACCTATTCTTAAACATGGCGGCGACCCCTCAAACCCCTCTGCCTACCGGCCCATTTCTTTGCTTTCCTCCCTTAGCAAACTGGCTGAACGAGTTATCCACAACCGCCTTTTTAAATTTATTGACTCCAACAATATTATTATTCCCGAGCAATTTGGTTTCCGCCCTGCCCATTCAACCACCCACCAGCTGTTGCGTGTTGTGGAATTTGTCTCTGACGCCTTCCACAACAAACAATCAGCTGGAGCCATTCTTCTCGACGTTGAGAAAGCCTTTGACCGTACGTGGCATAAAGGACTCATCTATAAACTCATCAAAATAAATGCCCCCCCCTCCCCTTATTCAAATCATAAACTCATACCTCCAGCACCGTAATTTCCACGTACGGATCCTAAACACCCTTTCTTCTAAAAATCCTATCAAAGCAAGTGTCCCTCAAGGCTCTATTCTTGCCCCCCTTCTTTTTAATATTTTCGTTAATGATACCCCTCGCGCACCCCACTCCACCCTCTGTATGTACGCAGATGATACATGTATCATCTCCGCACATCGGAACGTTAATTATCTACATGCTAACCTCCAAAATCATATAGACCTACTTGAGACCTACTACAACCAATGGAAGATAAAAATTAACCCAGTCAAATCGCAGGCCATCTTTTTCTCTTGGAAAAGATTCCCACCCCCTCCAATTGAAATCCACGATCAGCCAGTCTGCTTCGGCCGTTCTGCAAAATATTTAGGAGTGCACCTTGACAGCCGCCTCACCTTTAATGATCACATCAGCCATGTCACCAAAAAAGCCAAAAAACTTGCCGGCGCCATGAACCACCTCCTCTATTCAAAACATTTAGACCTCAAAAATAAAATCCTTCTTTTTAAAACTATTATCATCCCCCTCCTACTCTACGCATGCCCTGTCTGGGGCTTTGCCAGTAAGTCCAGTCTGAACAATATCCAAATTGAACAAAACCGGGGTCGGGAGAGATGCCACCTCGCCACTGCTGTCACCGTCGCCACTGCCGGGATCTGATGATGCCTTGCCCACGCCGACCGTCGACCGCCGTGTAGGCGTTGGAGATGATGCCTCGTCTTGCCTGGTCGAGCACCGGGACCAGAGAAAGCAAATATGAAGCTGTTCCTTCGGCTGACCTGATCCGGCACCTTGCCGGAAACTGCGGTTCGGCCGTTCCTGCTGGAGCGGGGAAATGTTTGCCCCGAGGGAAACTATCAGTGGATGCCTGTGCTCTATCTGCCATGAGTCCTTCCAAGAATTTTTTGAGGTAAGACTTGTACGCTTAGACCTGCCGATGGGCAGTCGTCTGGACATGTGCATCGACCACTGCAGAACATTTTATCCTTAGGATCTTCTGCCAGCATTATTTATATAAATTCTACCTACAGCCTCTTTCTTCATATTGAAGCATTACCTATGCCATTGTAATTTAAATGAAATTAAATACTGTTTGAAATACGGTTAATACTTAAGCCTTTAACGTTCCCCGGGTGTGTGCATTCTCTCTGACCATACCATTATTTTGCTAAATTAGAATATATGTAATTTATGAGTAATTACTTGATTTATAGAATGAATATTAAGTTCCGGCAAAGAGCCGATGATTTTGGTAAAGAGAGGTCCAGTGGTTATATTATTAAATCAGTAATTGTATTTGATCTGCAACTCCACTTCTTGAATAATTAATAAATATTGGATTTGAACTAAAATCATGTGTTCTTATTTGCGTAGAATCTGTACTGAAATTATGTGTTTTCAGCTCCTGGTGTATCCTTGAAGGTAAAGGTAATTCCTTGGTATCTTGGTATTTGTTGGGTTTCTTTCACAGGTCATCATTTGGAATTCTTCCATCTGACGGGAGGAGTGTTTCGAACCTGGGTATTTCTGTAAATTTGGAGAGTTAGACTCTCGGTCTGCCGTGTCTGGCCGGTATCCGTGGTGACTTTAGATGCCCACGGAACCCGCTATGACAATTGGTGCCTTTGACCTTCCCTCTCGAGCACCTGTGTTTTTAAAATTTTGTTGTATGGAGTTTTTGAAATTTTTGGTAAATCTGGACCGTTGGTATGGTTTGAGTTTTGGTTTGCAGAGTTGCACACCTTTGTATTGAAAATTTGTATGCATTACTTATGAAATTATTGTAAAAAAGTATTTGTACAGAAAAATAATTTAAATGTGTGAAATCTTGGTGAAAAGTGGCATGGTGTAAAACGAAAATGCTTGGTGTACAATGGAAATGGTTAAAAATACAGTTTTGAAAAATTGTTTAGAATCTGAAAATTTTTATGATAAATGAAAATTACTAAATATAATAATAGATAAAGCTGGTAAAATTGAAAATTTAATTAAAGAATTATTTTAAAAATTGAATTTAAATGGTATAAAATTCTAAAGTGAGAAATGGTTTCGATTTGAAATTTTGTGGAATTCTTCTGTTTTTGATCTGAATTTTGAGAGTATTAATGTGTGGGATTTTTGAAATCTTGCTGTAATTTATCTTCGAGCTCTGTTGAGCAATTTTCCCATTAAGAAAAAAAAAAGAGAGAGAAAAATTGGGTTGGCAATTTTTGAAACTCCGTGTGTTTAGTTTTGTTTTAAAATGTGAGATTGAAAATTTGGGCCGGAAATGGAGGCCGTCTTCTGAAATTTCATTCGAAAAATAAAATAAAATAAAATTTGTGATATTTGAAATATTAATTGCTTAGCTTGAATCTAATCGAAAGTACACCTGCATTGAAATGACAATCCTTAATTATGACTACCAGATTGTGACTACATGAATATGACTTGTGTTATTGAAATAACATCTGAAATATAGAATAAATTTAGTTCATTTAATGTGAAAAAAGTATGTGTTGAAAAATATTGTGAAGTGAAAAATATAAAGTATTGGTTGTTTGTATGTGCAGAGTGGCACATAGCCAGTTTTGAAAAAAAAAAAAAAAAAAAATGGTGCAAAAGTTGCACGGAACGGAAAAATTCTATATTTGTTTATTTATTATGACTTGTTGAGGGGTGTATAATAGAGTGATATAAAGTAATAATACATATGAAGTAGCTGGCAGTAAAAATATTTTAAGAAATGTTTTAAACTTTGAAGAATGTGTGAAAATTAAGAATTAAGAAATTGATTAAATTAAGAACTTGACATTAATTAAGTTGAAAATTAAATTTGATATATAAGAAAGTTAAATGTAAATATTTGTTTAAAAGAACTTTCGCTTTTGAATTTTGAGAATTCTTCTTGTTTCGGTTTCGAATTTTTGTTTGAGTTTATGTGAGGAGATTCGCTGTAAATGAAAAAAAAAAGTTTATTACGACGAGCTCATTGAGCCCTTTCCCAAATGAAAAAAAAATAAGAATGAAATTTGGGGTTTGCAGAGTCCGAGTCTCATGGAATGTTAGATGGTTAAAAATGGATTGAAATTTTGAACTGGAAGTGAGGGTTGTTCTTGAGATTTGATCGAAAAATTCTTGAAAATTGATCATAAATGCTTAAATTAAATATTTGAATTTTAAATAATACTAAGATATTAAATACTGAAATATTAAATAGTTTAATGATTTGATTTTACACCCTGTGTTTTATAACAACTAATTATGACATAAGATTTGACAAATATAATGAGTTTAAAAATAAAAAAATAATTACGTGAGAAAATAAAAATAATTCCGTGTGAAAAAAGTTTTGTTGTTGTGTAGCCAAGAGAGCACACAAATGTTTGAGTTCTGTATGACAGACAGACTCGAGTTGTTGGACCAAATTGTAAATTTGAGTTTTCATGAAAAAAAAATATATATATATATATATATATATATAGTAATATAAAATAAAGGTCCCCTTTTGATCACGTAAATTATTGAGTAAAATAAATGAGTCGTGAATTGTTTATGATAAATAAAGAGAAGAGTACATTTAAGTACGGTAAATGAAAAATATTGTATTATGGTAAACTGAAATAGAATAGAAATAATTGATTTTCATAAGTTATTATATTGACACATAATTGATGGTGATATTTACAAATGAAATATTAAATAAGTACATAAAAATATATAAAGTAAAAAAAAAATTGTGTATTAACAAAATGAAATGTATGTACTGTGTCATTTCAATAATTCGGGGATGAGCCAGGAAATTTTTGAAAAAGGGGTAAATTTATTGAAAAATGTTGACTTAGAATTGAGAGATGAAATTTTGACTTGAATAAATTGAATTGTTGTGGAACTTTTGAGAAAAAAAAAAAAAATGAAAAATCTGTTTCCACAGTTTTATATTGAGAATAAATAGTAATTTTATGAAAAATGATATTTTTGAAAAGTCAACTTGTGAGAATGTGTTTGTGTGGGACTGAGAGCCATGTTTGTGTATTTATTTTCCCTGAGTGCTTGTGAGTGATTGAAATTGATTTTGTTTGCCTCAGGATGATTAAATGAAATGATTGATTCTCCACCTGTTTGTTTTTGCCTCCTTGCTAAAAAAAAATTTTGCATCCAAACATTTTGCTAAATATTTGTTTTCGTGTCTTGACCTTCCTAAGTTCTGTTGTGTTGTGAATGTTGACGGCTTAGCTACCCGTTTTTCACTTGTGTTTGGTTGACTGTGCATGCCAGTCAATGTTTGTTGCTCGAAATTGCCTCACAAACAATTTTGAGGAGTGTTGAATGTCTTGGGTTGGAATTGATTTTGTTTGGTTGGAATGTTACTTAATATTAAGAACTGTTGTTTTCGTGGGTTGATCCCCCTTTGCACTCATCTGTGTTAATTTCGGTAGCAATAAAAAGTCTTGCTCAAAAAGAAAAAGTAAAAAAAATTTTTGTTTCGGGAAGAACTGTTGGTCAGAATATTTGCTCAATTCCGTATTGTGTCCAGCGAGTTTTTGTTGAAAAGTTTGAAAATTCTGTCAGAATGAGTTGGTCGCAGGTGAGGTATTGAAAAATGAAATGTTGAAAATTTGAAAATATAATGTTGAAATTTTAAATAGAAATTGTGGAGAAATGTTTTAAAAATAAGAGAAATGAAATGATTTAATTTGAAAATATTGTGAGAAAAGTCGAAAAGTGACTTATGTATTAACGTTGATATTGAATTTAAAGTTGAAATGTATTTTCGGCCTCAGATTCCCCTTGTTTCCCCTTGGTATTGAATAAGAAAAAAAAAATATTGTTCTGAAATTAATTACATAAAGAAATTGAAAGTTCCATTCCTGGGCTCTGGGTTTTCGATTGAGTTTAAAAGAGCTGTGTTTACTTCAGCCGATAATGAGCTGACGCCGAATGTGTAAACGAAATGTTCTCTCCCCCCGTGCTAGACATTCCTGCATGGTGCAGAGCGAAAATGAGGTGCATTTCACCAGCCCGCCGACTTTCGAATTCAGAAATTTCGACTATGCCATTCGTTTGTACTTCGTTAGTACCGGTTAGTACCGAGATATTTTCGTTAGTACCGCTTCCGGTACAAAATTATAGCCATTTCAAGAATGCGGGCTGGTGAAATGCGAGCCCGCCGACTTTCGAATTCAGAAATTTCGACTATGCCATTCGTTTGTACTTCGTTAGTACCGGTTAGTACCGAGATATTTTCGTTAGTACCGCTTCCGGTACAAAATTATAGCCATTTCAAGAATGCGGGCTGGTGAAATGCGAGCCCGCCGACTTTCGAATTCAGAAATTTCGACTATGCCATTCGTTTGTACTTCGTTAGTACCGGTTAGTACCGAGATATTTTCGTTAGTACCGCTTCCGGTACAAAATTATAGCCATTTCAAGAATGCGGGCTGGTGAAATGCGAGCCCGCCGACTTTCGAATTCAGAAATTTCGACTATGCCATTCGTTTGTACTTCGTTAGTACCGGTTAGTACCGAGATATTTTCGTTAGTACCGCTTCCGGTACAAAATTATAGCCATTTCAAGAATGCGGGCTGGTGAAATGCGAGCCCGCCGACTTTCGAATTCAGAAATTTCGACTATGGCATTCGTTTGTACTTCGTTAGTACCGGTTAGTACCGAGATATTTTCGTTAGTACCGCTTCCGGTACAAAATTATAGCCATTTCAAGAATGCGGGCTGGTGAAATGCGAGCCCGCCGACTTTCGAATTCAGAAATTTCGACTATGGCATTCGTTTGTACTTCGTTAGTACCGGTTAGTACCGAGATATTTTCGTTAGTACCGCTTCCGGTACAAAATTATAGCCATTTCAAGAATGCGGGCTGGTGAAATGCGAGCCCGCCGATTTTCGAATTCAGAAATTTCGACTATGCCATTCGTTTGTACTTCGTTAGTACCGGTTAGTACCTTTTGATTTTAAACGTAATTGAATGTTCAGAACCCCCCCCCCCCCCCCCCCATTCGAAAATTTCGAATGAAATTGTGAAAATTCATCAAAAATAAGAGCCTTCAGTATTGTTACGTAAATATTCTTTCTAATGCAATTTTTTTCACGAAAAAACGATTAGCACAAACTGTAGAACAGTAGCGCAAATTGTTCTCGATACATTAAAAATTTTCACACAAATTACCAAAAAAAAAAAAAAAAGAATCACATAAAACAAAAGAAATATATTAATTATTGTAAAATATGTTCGCTTTTGATATGTAATATTACGCTATAAATTTGTTAACACCATTCTCATGGATCTAGTTCGTTTCACTCACTGAAAGATATTTTGTGTAATAGTTTTGTATATCGTCGTCTAACCAACCATTCGCCTATAGTCGTTTATATACAATAAATGCTCTTCTCTCCGTCTGTCTGTAAGGCTTGGCAACTAATTTTGAAAAATATATTTGGTATAAATTTGGATAAATTTGGCATAAAAATTGCAAAAATGTCGCTAAGTTAAAAGATATGATATCAAATTAATGAATTAATTATAAAATATATATATAGACTTTTTTGCGTATTGCGGATGCTATTGTTATTGATAATTGTCGGTTTAGCGTTGCGCTAAATATATAAGTTAAATGGATACATTGAAATAGTTTTACATATTGTTATCCGGAAAAGCGCCCAATATACAATTCAACGTTAAAAACATTGTGCCTTCCATCGTATACATCATTTTTTGACTGCGAAAGAAGTCAATTCCTTGCATTGTATAGGGAAAGCCGTGTGCTATCCATAACATATATTTTATTAATATCAGACTAACCCTGCTCCTAGAAATTCGAAACATGGACAACATTTTAAGTGAGATTACTATTTGACTACCCACAAAATTTCAAGAAATCGTGAAATTCGGTGCAGCAGTTTGTTTTCTTGGTGATGAAACCAGCAGCGGAGCCCACGAGAAATATGTCTTTAAGAGGGTTCTCGTTTTCTTTCACAAACAGAATTGTACATTTCCAATTCTGAGCCAGCACCTTCTTCTACATTACTTAAACATGAACGACACAAAATATGGGATAAAAAGATGAACCACAACAAAAAAAAATCTGATGTGGGCAACACATGACTTTCCTTATATAATGTAATGAATTTACTACTTTTACAGTAAAAAAATAGGCTTTTCTTATAGTAGATACTAATATTCTTTCCAAGATATTGAATTTTCGACAATTAGTCATCATTTTCATTAATTTAGCGTCATTTTTATCCATTTGGCGAGATTTTCGTTAATTTGGCAACATTTCAAAAAGTCGCCAAGTTGGCGATATTCCGCCAAATTCGTCGCCAAAATCTCGCCAAGCGTTATGGACGAAGAAATAAGTTGTTCTTACAGCAGTTAAATGACTATTGGCGTTCAAATACAAAAGTATTACTCAAAGTATCTTTTTTCATGAATGGAACGAGATAGATACACGAGATTGATGTCACCCAATTTATCGCATGGTATTACATATGAAAAGTGAACATGTTTCTCAATAGGAAATATTTTGTTTTCATTTTATATGACTTTTTAATAATTTTTTTGAAAAATGTGCAATATCTGGAGAACGGTTCGTGTTAGCGTTCTAAAATTTATGTCAATCGTTTTCTAATGAAAAATTACATAAGAAATGCCTATTTGCGTAACTTTATTAGTGGTTTTGATTTTTTGACGATTTTTCAAAATTTTATTCGAAAATTTAGGGGGGTTCTGAACATTCGATTACGCATAAAAACAATAGGCTTCCAGTGTTTACGGATTGTGATTTTTGTACCAAATTTGGTTCGAATCGGTCCATTCGTTCGTCAGTTATCGTCTCCACAGACTCACTGACACACACACACACACACACATACTTTCACACACACACACACATACACACACACAGACATCACTTCAAAAATGTTTGATTCGTGATCAGGTATGCTTGAAACGTGCTCTCCCGTCGAAAACTCGATTTCGAATTTTCGACCCCGTCACAATACTTTCCTTATACATTATGTATATAAGGAAAGTAATAATGAAATGGAATAGAAAAATAAAATGGAAAAGAGTGTAATAGAAACAGTATAAACATCAACCATCAGAAAATATTACAAATGTATCAGATTTATTTCTTATGTATAACTAACATAACTAATATTGGGAAAAACATATAGCTGAAATACAACAAGTTATAAAATATTAACTAGTTAAAAATATCACAAATATATCAGATTTATTTCTTATATATAACTAATATTTGAAAAGCATACAGCTCAAAAACAAAAAGTTATAAAATATTAACTATCCGAAATATTACGAATGTATCAGATTTCATTATGCATAACATACCTAATACTGAGAAAAATATATTTCTCAAGAACAAAAAGTTATAAAATATCAAATATCTAATGTATCAGTATTTTTCCCTTATGTATAACTGACATAACTAATATTGGGAAAAGCATGTAGCTCGAAACCAAAAAGTTATAAAATATCAACTATCTAAAAATATTACGAATGTATCAGATTTATTTCTTATGTATAACATACCTAATTTTGGGAAAAAAATATTTCTCAAGAACAAAAAATTATAAAGCATCAACCATCTGAAAATATTACAAATGTATCAGATTTATTTCTTATGTATAACTAACATAACTGATATTGGGAAAAACATATAGCCGGAAAACAAGTTATAAAATATCAACTATCTAATAATATTACAGATATATCAGATTGATTTCTTATGTTTAACTAACATAACTAATATATGGGAAACATATACAGCTCAACAAAAAGTTATAACGTGTCAACTATCTAAAAATATTACAAATGCATCAGATGTCTGCATAGCTGATATGCATGAACCATTGATTTTACAAAGAGAAGGACGATTTTTTTCGATGAAGTTTTAAGCATAGAGTTTAATTACTTGTAGCTCCATGGTCTTAATTTTTAAATAAAATAAATTATTATAGTATTGTGATGAATGAAATGAATGGGAAAATGTTATGAATGAAATGCTGTTTTACAGAGAACCAGGTGTGTTATTTTTTCTATGACGTCATTTGAATGGATTTCAGTTGTTTTCGAAGAAGTTTTCAAATATAATAAATTATCGTAGTATTATGATAGTTTTAAAAATATTACCGAGGAATGTATCGCATTTTAGAGATGTTTGAGCCAGGCGATTTATATATCAATGCCGTCATTTGAATGAAGTTCATTTTTTTTCGATGAAGGTTTAAGTTTTCAAATATAATAAATTAATGTAGTATTGTGATAAGTTTTAAAATATTACCGAGGAATGTATTGCATTTTACACTTGTTTAAATAAAATTGCATTGAAGTTGGAAAGTGTTTCATAATCAATGCTTTAAGTATGATTGATCTTTCTTGTTTCATCTATAGTTTGTTCTGTTGATTAAACTCATTTTATGAAGTTCATTTAGCTTTCGAAATTTGATCTGAGATTTTTATTCACAAGTATTTTTACAATAATTTTTTCTTTTGTTTTAAGTTAGTTAATGTTGTTACTCCCATATAGTCCGATACCGGTTATCCCCTTATGTTTCATCATTCGGCACTTAGGTCATAGTTTCATTCCTCTGTCCGTTTTCCTTCCTCTTAGGTTTCCTCTTTTATTTTACGAATTTTCTTCTGGAAATTAAGTATTACCTTCGTGGTTCAAGTGATACAACACGATACAATTCTGAAAGTCCATTTATTGTTGACATTAATCTATTCTACAGATACTTGTTCTTTCTCGGCTTTGGAAATTCTCCAGGTAGATTTGTTATCTAGCATTTTGTAGATCGTGCCGTGTACGTTCTTTGTACCAAAAGAATTCAAATTTAAAGCAAATGGTGTAAGCCCAGTGACATGTTGACGGTTAATTGCAAAAATTTTAAATGTATTGCTTTTAATTTTTTCGAAATTTATGTATTTACCTAAAAACCTGCATATCCCAATCAAAACATACTTTTATTTATTACAGTGTTTCTACAAACCAACAAATCGTATTTGAAATCCTAGTTATTTGCATTCATGCTTAAATTAGTTACCATGATTATTTATGCGCGTTTTAATACCATAGATCAGAGTTTCCCAAACTAGTAGGGTGCATTGTAGATATGCTTAGGGGAAATAGGGGATGCACTCTAGAAATATCTGTAATAGAAAACAAACTTTTTTCAGTGTGTTTTTAAACATTATGTTCAGTAAATGACATAACAAAAAATAAAAAAATATTTCAGCAACATATTAGACAGCAAAGATTAAAAAATGCCAATAAGAATGTTTATATCCGAGACTGGAAGAGTTTATTTTCATTGCCCTCAAGGATGAGTATGTCCTAATTACAGAGTAAATAATAATAATCAGAAGACAATCAAACATACCAGACAATGTTTATGTTTCCATTTTCGCTACGAATAAAGGTTACCAACTTTGGCTGAGGTTTGCCAATTTGGCAGAATTCAGGAATTGCAATTTGAAATATTATTCATGCATTTTTTTCTTGCAATTTTAATATCTGAAAAAGTTATTACGGTGACACTATTCCCTCCCCCCCTCTATTTCGAAATGACAATATTTATGTACCGAAAGCGGTATTAACAAAAATATCTTGGTACTTGAAACTTAGAAATTGCATACTTGTACGGCTCGTATTTACCAGCCCGCAATATTGAAATTGACATAAATTTGTATCCGAAGCAGAACTATCTCGGTACTAACCGGTACTAACGAAGTACAAACGAATGGCATAGTCGAAATTTCTGAATTCGAAAGTCGGCGGGCTCGCATTTCAACAGCCCGCATTTTTGAAATGGCTATAATTTTGTACCGGAAGCGGTACTAACGAAAATATCTCGGTACTAACCGGTACTAACGAAGTACAAACGAATGGCATAGTCGAAATTTCTGAATTCGAAAGTCGGCGGGCTCGCATTTCACCAGCCCGCATTTTTGAAATGGCTATAATTTTGTACCGGAAGCGGTACTAACGAAAATATCTCGGTACTAACCGGTACTAACGAAGTACAAACGAATGGCATAGTCGAAATTTCTGAATTCGAAAGTCGGCGGGCTCGCATTTCACCAGCCCGCATTTTTGAAATGGCTATAATTTTGTACCGGAAGCGGTACTAACGAAAATATCTCGGTACTAACCGGTACTAACGAAGTACAAACGAATGGCATAGTCGAAATTTCTGAATTCGAAAGTCGGCGGGCTCGCATTTCACCAGCCCGCATTTTTGAAATGGCTATAATTTTGTACCGGAAGCGGTACTAACGAAAATATCTCGGTACTAACCGGTACTAACGAAGTACAAACGAATGGCATAGTCGAAATTTCTGAATTCGAAAGTCGGCGGGCTCGCATTTCACCAGCCCGCATTTTTGAAATGGCTATAATTTTGTACCGGAAGCGGTACTAACGAAAATATCTCGGTACTAACCGGTACTAACGAAGTACAAACGAATGGCATAGTCGAAATTTCTGAATTCGAAAGTCGGCGGGCTCGCATTTCACCAGCCCGCATTTTTGAAATGGCTATAATTTTGTACCGGAAGCGGTACTAACGAAAATATCTCGGTACTAACCGGTACTAACGAAGTACAAACGAATGGCATAGTCGAAATTTCTGAATTCGAAAGTCGGCGGGCTCGCATTTCACCAGCCCGCATTTTTGAAATGGCTATAATTTTGTACCGGAAGCGGTACTAACGAAAATATCTCGGTACTAACCGGTACTAACGAAGTACAAACGAATGGCATAGTCGAAATTTCTGAATTCGAAAGTCGGCGGGCTCGCATTTCACCAGCCCTCATTTTTGAAATGGCTATAATTTTGTATCGGAAGCGGTACTAACGAAAATATCTCGGTACTAACCGGTACTAACGAAGTACAAACGAATGGCATAGTCGAAATTTCTGAATTCGAAAGTCGGCGGGCTCGCATTTCACCAGCCCGCATTTTTGAAATGGCTATAATTTTGTACCGGAAGCGGTACTAACGAAAATATCTCGGTACTAACCGGTACTAACGAAGTACAAACGAATGGCATAGTCGAAATTTCTGAATTCGAAAGTCGGCGGGCTCGCATTTCACCAGCCCGCATTTTTGAAATGGCTATAATTTTGTACCGGAAGCGGTACTAACGAAAATATCTCGGTACTAACCGGTACTAACGAAGTACAAACGAATGGCATAGTCGAAATTTCTGAATTCGAAAGTCGGCGGGCTCGCATTTCACCAGCCCGCATTTTTGAAATGGCTATAATTTTGTACCGGAAGCGGTACTAACGAAAATATCTCGGTACTAACCGGTACTAACGAAGTACAAACGAATGGCATAGTCGAAATTTCTGAATTCGAAAGTCGGCGGGCTCGCATTTCACCAGCCCGCATTTTTGAAATGGCTATAATTTTGTACCGGAAGCGGTACTAACGAAAATATCTCGGTACTAACCGGTACTAACGAAGTACAAACGAATGGCATAGTCGAAATTTCTGAATTCGAAAGTCGGCGGGCTCGCATTTCACCAGCCCGCATTTTTGAAATGGCTATAATTTTGTACCGGAAGCGGTACTAACGAAAATATCTCGGTACTAACCGGTACTAACGAAGTACAAACGAATGGCATAGTCGAAATTTCTGAATTCGAAAGTCGGCGGGCTCGCATTTCACCAGCCCGCATTTTTGAAATGGCTATAATTTTGTACCGGAAGCGGTACTAACGAAAATATCTCGGTACTAACCGGTACTAACGAAGTACAAACGAATGGCATAGTCGAAATTTCTGAATTCGAAAGTCGGCGGGCTCGCATTTCACCAGCCCGCATTTTTGAAATGGCTATAATTTTGTACCGGAAGCGGTACTAACGAAAATATCTCGGTACTAACCGGTACTAACGAAGTACAAACGAATGGCATAGTCGAAATTTCTGAATTCGAAAGTCGGCGGGCTCGCATTTCACCAGCCCTCATTTTTGAAATGGCTATAATTTTGTATCGGAAGCGGTACTAACGAAAATATCTCGGTACTAACCGGTACTAACGAAGTACAAACGAATGGCATAGTCGAAATTTCTGAATTCGAAAGTCGGCGGGCTCGCATTTCACCAGCCCGCATTTTTGAAATGGCTATAATTTTGTACCGGAAGCGGTACTAACGAAAATATCTCGGTACTAACCGGTACTAACGAAGTACAAACGAATGGCATAGTCGAAATTTCTGAATTCGAAAGTCGGCGGGCTCGCATTTCACCAGCCCGCATTTTTGAAATGGCTATAATTTTGTACCGGAAGCGGTACTAACGAAAATATCTCGGTACTAACCGGTACTAACGAAGTACAAACGAATGGCATAGTCGAAATTTCTGAATTCGAAAGTCGGCGGGCTCGCATTTCACCAGCCCGCATTTTTGAAATGGCTATAATTTTGTACCGGAAGCGGTACTAACGAAAATATCTCGGTACTAACCGGTACTAACGAAGTACAAACGAATGGCATAGTCGAAATTTCTGAATTCGAAAGTCGGCGGGCTCGCATTTCACCAGCCCGCATTTTTGAAATGGCTATAATTTTGTACCGGAAGCGGTACTAACGAAAATATCTCGGTACTAACCGGTACTAACGAAGTACAAACGAATGGCATAGTCGAAATTTCTGAATTCGAAAGTCGGCGGGCTCGCATTTCACCAGCCCGCATTTTTGAAATGGCTATAATTTTGTACCGGAAGCGGTACTAACGAAAATATCTCGGTACTAACCGGTACTAACGAAGTACAAACGAATGGCATAGTCGAAATTTCTGAATTCGAAAGTCGGCGGGCTCGCATTTCACCAGCCCTCATTTTTGAAATGGCTATAATTTTGTATCGGAAGCGGTACTAACGAAAATATCTCGGTACTAACCGGTACTAACGAAGTACAAACGAATGGCATAGTCGAAATTTCTGAATTCGAAAGTCGGCGGGCTCGCATTTCACCAGCCCGCATTTTTGAAATGGCTATAATTTTGTACCGGAAGCGGTACTAACGAAAATATCTCGGTACTAACCGGTACTAACGAAGTACAAACGAATGGCATAGTCGAAATTTCTGAATTCGAAAGTCGGCGGGCTCGCATTTCACCAGCCCGCATTTTTGAAATGGCTATAATTTTGTACCGGAAGCGGTACTAACGAAAATATCTCGGTACTAACCGGTACTAACGAAGTACAAACGAATGGCATAGTCGAAATTTCTGAATTCGAAAGTCGGCGGGCTCGCATTTCACCAGCCCGCATTTTTGAAATGGCTATAATTTTGTACCGGAAGCGGTACTAACGAAAATATCTCGGTACTAACCGGTACTAACGAAGTACAAACGAATGGCATAGTCGAAATTTCTGAATTCGAAAGTCGGCGGGCTCGCATTTCACCAGCCCGCATTTTTGAAATGGCTATAATTTTGTACCGGAAGCGGTACTAACGAAAATATCTCGGTACTAACCGGTACTAACGAAGTACAAACGAATGGCATAGTCGAAATTTCTGAATTCGAAAGTCGGCGGGCTCGCATTTCACCAGCCCGCATTTTTGAAATGGCTATAATTTTGTACCGGAAGCGGTACTAACGAAAATATCTCGGTACTAACCGGTACTAACGAAGTACAAACGAATGGCATAGTCGAAATTTCTGAATTCGAAAGTCGGCGGGCTCGCATTTCACCAGCCCGCATTTTTGAAATGGCTATAATTTTGTACCGGAAGCGGTACTAACGAAAATATCTCGGTACTAACCGGTACTAACGAAGTACAAACGAATGGCATAGTCGAAATTTCTGAATTCGAAAGTCGGCGGGCTCGCATTTCACCAGCCCGCATTTTTGAAATGGCTATAATTTTGTACCGGAAGCGGTACTAACGAAAATATCTCGGTACTAACCGGTACTAACGAAGTACAAACGAATGGCATAGTCGAAATTTCTGAATTCGAAAGTCGGCGGGCTCGCATTTCACCAGCCCGCATTTTTGAAATGGCTATAATTTTGTACCGGAAGCGGTACTAACGAAAATATCTCGGTACTAACCGGTACTAACGAAGTACAAACGAATGGCATAGTCGAAATTTCTGAATTCGAAAGTCGGCGGGCTGGTGAAATGCACCTGCGAAAATGTTTTATTTTGATGACGTATAAGAAACATTTGACCTACTTTCGATAAGTTTTGGTTTAAAGTGTAGAAGTAGAATTTTTTAATTGTATGACTGAGTTGAAATGAATGCTCGCTTTAACATCGAAAAACATATTAACTGAATTAGAATTTGAATATTAAAAGATATTGCATTATAAAATAACTGAATGTGGAAATATTTTAAAAACTTAGAATAATTTTGCGACTCCTATTGGTAATTTGAAATATTTAGAGAAATATTTGGAAAAAAATAATTAATAATTGAATTGGAGTCTGGTTTTGTGGAAATTTGAATTAGAGTAGAGAAACTCTAAAATTAATTACAAATATAATATTGATGTGTGGAAAGTGAATCCACAAATATTTAATGCAAATTGAAATATTCTAAGGTTATATAATGATTTATTGTATTGGTAATGTGGAACTTGGTAGAGTAAAGAAACTCTAAGTTAATTACGTTAATAAAACATTGAGAATTGTTCCACAGTTTGAATTTAAATGAAATAAGAACATTTAAAAGTTTATTTACTTTGTGTGGAAATCTAGTAGAGTCAGTGAACTCTAATTTATTTTGAGAAATGTTGAATTTTTAAATTGGATTCCACAAGTTAATTTACTTGATAATTTTTTTGAATTTTACTTTACATATTTACTTTCTGAAATCCATACTTAAAAATATTTTGATTGGAATTTAAGAATTTTAATTTGAAAACTTAATGATTAATTATAAAAATAAACTTTGGATTTCATTTAATTTTTGGAGTTATGCATCATTTGAATTTTTTTTTTGCACTTAAGAAATAAATTGACTTTGAGAATTGGTGCAAAAGTGAAATAACATTGAGAAAAAGATTTTTTTTCTTTGAATAATTGAATTTCGTCCTTGACTTCAAATAACTTAATAACATCTTTGACAGGCAACTTAATTTTAAGAGAAATTTATTGAATTTGAGAATAATTTAATGAAATTAAATGGAAATAAGTGAATTTTGAGATGACACTTATTTATTCACAAATGTTTGAAATTCTGAAAAATTGATACTTTAATGATTGTTATTTACGAATAATTTAAGAATTTGGTAATATTTAGATATTGATTTAAGAAATTTGGATCTGTGGTCTTGATGTTTTAATTGGGGAGTGGCGAAAAATTTTTATTGAAATTTTAAGATATTTGTACTTGGTGGCAAAGCTTAGTGAACTTCATGAGAAAAAGAAAAGATATTAATACATAAGAAATGATTATTACAAAAAAAATGAGTGGATTGAAGTTCAAAATTTGATTTTCGTGCCCGTGCCTGTAGAGCACTGATGAAATTGAGGCACTTGTTGTTTATGAAACAAAGTATTTTATTTTCGGTGTGAACCGGTGGTGACAGAAAAATTTTTGGCGTTTTCTCCGTGACTCGGGTGGTTCTCGAAAAGCGAGACCAAAATAAATTGCATATTGTTGTGTTGTACATAAATTGAAGTAATATAAAAACTGTTTTTTTTACATGTGTAGTAGGATGTGGAATTGGTCATCCTTGCTTTAGGCCTTTTTCGGAACTTTTGCCCTGCAGGTATTGAGTGTTGCCCGCATTCTGTTCTTGTAGGTGTGGCGGTGTTTACGTGTGCACACTGCCTTTCTTCTAAATTTCTTTAAAATTGCTGACGCCAGTACTAGGAGCTGGTTGTCTTTGTCTGTTGCTTCGGGGATGTTCCAAATTCCATTGAGTGGTATTAAGAGAATGTTTTTTTTTGGAATGAGAAGTGTATATAAATGTGTTTTGTGGAGTAAGACCTTCCCTTACTGCCACATTTGTTTCTTGTTTTATTTATGTTATATGTTCATATATATCCTTTTGCTGTTATTAGGAGAAAGAATCTCTTGATAATTATTTGCATATTTAATCGCATATATTTCAATACATATATTATATTTACATATTTAATTATTTAATCTTTTGATGTTGAGAAAAATTTCTTGACATATTTATTCAGTGTATATTTTCATGTGTTTTTTTGCGAGTCACAGGACTTTGGAGAAAATGATTTCGAATATTGAGAAAAAAAATATAAATGATCACAGTGTATTGAGTTCGGTTCTGTCACCCGGTCACCTTTGTTGATTACTTGCCACGGTTGTCCACAGTTATTTACAATTGATATTTGAAAAAAAGAAAGGAAATAAATTTAATTTCGAGTTTAAAAATTCTGGAATAGGTGGATGTGTTTTTCGACCACTGATCCCCCTTTTCTGCCACATGATCTGGTTGAATAATTGAAATAAATTAATAATGTTTATATTTATGAAATGATTATTTGGAAAAAGTGTCATTAAATTAATAAAAGAATGATTTAAATTTGAATAGTAAATAAGAATTATAATAATAATAATGATTTTGAAAATATTGTTGAAAATTAAAATGATAATTAATTAATAATTTAAATATTTGAATTGAATATTGTATAATATTATGAAATGGTATTATGGTAAGAATACCTGTGTCATGAATGTTGCCTGCTCGCTGCCTCTGTGTTAGAGGAAGGAAAATTTGTGTCAAATGGACACTTTGATTGTCAATGGATGTTTGTTCGCCACTGGACCAGGTTGGTATAAAAATTTTAATTGTTCTTGGTATGGTCACTTTAATTGAATCTGTTTCAATATTTATATTGTTATTTTAAAAATTGTTATTTATAAATTCTGTGTCTATTTAGACAATGCTTGAGCCACAAACTTGCTGCTGTATATATTTGAAGAAAAATTTTGTGTGGTCATTAAATTTTATTGCAATAGATTGAAGATGATAAAACTTAATATTATAATTGAAGAATGTTATGCTGACCACTTGTAAATAATTGCTGGAAATTTAATTATTTAAAGAATGTGAAATAATATTTGATATTTAAAAGCAGATAACTGAAAATAGTTTATTAATTGAAAAATTTATTTTAACTTTGTGCTGACTTGATGGTTAATTTTGTAAATATTTAATTGAAATCTTGAATTTATTTGGAAACTTTGAATTTAATTGAAAATTAGAATTTTATTGAAATTTTAATGTAATCACTTAATATTTTTGGAAATTCACATAATGTGGAACTTTTGTGAAGGGCTTGTATTCATTAGGATTGGACTCATTTGCAGTCACTTTTAGGCTACTTTTGGCTCTGGTTCTTCGACATGCGCCCATGTGGGATGGTGTTCGTGTCAAGAGCCCTTGATGTAGTTTTGGCCGACTGCATCTTCTCAAAATTTTTGCTGAAATTTTTTCTTGAAGGTACGTTCGACTTCAAGGAGCCTGATGTCTACTTGCTTCTGCTGGTGTGGATGAAAAAAATCCTCCTTTGTCGAATTTTTTTTCCCGGAGGGCGGGGGAGTTGTCGTGACGGTATTCGTCACTCCTTTGTAAATTGCATAACTTCTGTATTTTTAAACTTTTATTTAATTAATCTGTGTCCTGGAACCCTCAGGTCATTATATATTTTATTATCGTATTGTATCTGATTCTGTGCAGAACTGTGGCCATTTTTATTTCGTTATAATAATTCTCGCACACTCGGGGAATGACGCCTGTTAGTCTGGCTTGCTGGCGGAGACAGATGTCTCCTTGTCGTCACGCGGCAGATACGCGTGCCTTTGGAATCGTCCGTTGTGGGGCGGAACTGTGGATGATTTTGAATTGGAAGTAATTTTCGATTGGAGGAAAGGAGAAGTTGTGAGCCCAAGTGATTTTTTCTATTGGACGGGTTCTGGATCCATCTGGAATGTATATAAGCTGTGTGAATTGTAACTCGGGGCTCTCTCCCTGGAAACATCTTCGAACTCACGTCGACGCGGGACTTAGCCCTCAGGCGGGGTTACCGTGTTGTGAGGGTCGGGAGAGATGCCACCTCGCCACTGCTGTCACCGTCGCCACTGCCGGGATCTGATGATGCCTTGCCCACGCCGACCGTCGACCGCCGTGTAGGCGTTGGAGATGATGCCTCGTCTTGCCTGGTCAAGCACCGGGACCAGAGAAAGCAAATATGAAGCTGTTCCTTCGGCTGACCTGATCCGGCACCTTGCCGGAAACTGCGGTTCGGCCGTTCCTGCTGGAGCGGGGAAATGTTTGCCCCGAGGGAAACTATCAGTGGATGCCTGTGCTCTATCTGCCATGAGTCCTTCCAAGAATTTTTTGAGGTAAGACTTGTACGCTTAGACCTGCCGATGGGCAGTCGTCTGGACATGTGCATCGACCACTGCAGAACATTTTATCCTTAGGATCTTCTGCCAGCATTATTTATATAAATTCTACCTACAGCCTCTTTCTTCATATTGAAGCATTACCTATGCCATTGTAATTTAAATGAAATTAAATACTGTTTGAAATACGGTTAATACTTAAGCCTTTAACGTTCCCCGGGTGTGTGCATTCTCTCTGACCATACCATTATTTTGCTAAATTAGAATATATGTAATTTATGAGTAATTACTTGATTTATAGAATGAATATTAAGTTCCGGCAAAGAGCCGATGATTTTGGTAAAGAGAGGTCCAGTGGTTATATTATTAAATCAGTAATTGTATTTGATCTGCAACTCCACTTCTTGAATAATTAATAAATATTGGATTTGAACTAAAATCATGTGTTCTTATTTGCGTAGAATCTGTACTGAAATTATGTGTTTTCAGCTCCTGGTGTATCCTTGAAGGTAAAGGTAATTCCTTGGTATCTTGGTATTTGTTGGGTTTCTTTCACAGGTCATCATTTGGAATTCTTCCATCTGACGGGAGGAGTGTTTCGAACCTGGGTATTTCTGTAAATTTGGAGAGTTAGACTCTCGGTCTGCCGTGTCTGGCCGGTATCCGTGGTGACTTTAGATGCCCACGGAACCCGCTATGACACTCGTGTATCATAGCTCGTTCCATTCATGAGAGAAGATACTTTGAGTAATACGCAAATAGTCATTTATCTGCTATAAGAAAAACTTATTTCTCCGTCCGTGAAGCTTGGCGATATTTTGGCGATGAATTTGGCGGAATATCGCCAACTTGGAGACTTTTTGAAATGTTGTCAAAGTAACGAAAATCTTGCCAAATGGATTAAAATGACGCTAAATCAATGAAGATTAATTGTCGAAAATTCAATATCTTGGAAAGAATATTAGTATCTACTATAAGAAAAATATATTCAATTTACTGTAAAAGTAGTAAATCCATTGCATTATATAAGGAAAGTCATGTGTTGCCCACATCAGATTTAATTATAAAGGTTTGATCAAATGTTATTAGAATTTAGATGCTAGCGTTAACACATAGCTACCGAAACCGGTTGTTCCTGTCATGTTTATTATATTTTTAATTGAAGTCTCATTAACTAAAACTTTAAAATTAATTTCATTCAAGGTCATTTTAATTTTAGTTAATGGAATTAGGTTATGCATTTTTAGGTATACGGCCACATCCTTAATTTTGTTATAGTCTTCTTATTACCAGTATAAGTCACTGCACTTTAAAGTAGTTTGTACGAATATTAATTGATTACAGTTGACAAAGTAGCTAATGTGATTTTCCGCAAATCTTATTTTTTTCATTAATTTTGCTTTTGCTATTTCACTTAAATTTTCTTTTGTCTGATTCAATACCGTTTTAGTAACTGGTATTATTGCAATAATTTGAACTGCTTAAATTCTATCTCATTCACAAATATTTTTAAAATAGTTCAATCAAATTTCAAGTGAATTTAGTTAACAAAATTAGCTCATATAGCTTTAAATTAGTTGCCTCTATTATTTTTGTAAAGTTCTCTTATTTCAAGTTACTTTCGGTAGTATATTTATAAACAAAGTCAACCTTTACATTTGTTATATTCTTCTTAATCACAGGCTCATTCACTAGTAATATTAAATCAATTAGATTGAACGTCATTTGATTTTAATTTATGAAGTCAACTTAAATAGCATCCGAAATTGGTAATGCCTTTAATTTTTATTACATCTTTCTTATTTCCAGTTTCATTTAGTAATATTTTTTATAATCGTTTGATCGGATATTATACGAAGTCAACTAATGGAATTAGTTCATATAGCGTACAAAACAGGTTATTTCCCAACTCATTTATTTTATATATATATTCTTATATCTAGTCTGTTATTTGGTACTAGCCTGTTGTATGGTACTTTCATAGTAGTTTGATCGACTGTGATTTGAATTTAGTTGTTATTCAAATCACATTATTCTAATATATTATTCTTATTTCTAGTCTGTTATTTGGGTCTAATCTGTTTTACGGTACTTTCATAGTAGTTTGATCGAATGTGATTTGAATTTTGTTGTTATTCAAATCACATTATTATTATTATATATTATTCTTATTTCTAGTTTGTTATTTGGGTCTAATCTGTTTTACGGTACTTTCATAGTAGTTTGATCGAATGTGATTTGAGTTTAGTTGTTATTCAAATCACATTATTATTATATATTATTCTTATTTCTAGTCTGTTATTTGGGTATAATCTGTTTTACGGTACTTTCATAGTAGTTTGATCGAATGTGATTTGAGTTTAGTTGTTATTCAAATCACATTATTATTATATATTATTCTTATTTCTAGTCTGTTATTTGGGTATAATCTGTTTTACGGTACTTTCATAGTAGTTTGATCGAATGTGATTTGAATGTAGTTGTTATTCAAATCACATTATTATTATACCGGATGGTCCATTTAAATTGAGGCATCGAAATATCTCGCGAAATACGCATCATACAAAAAAAATGTTTTAACAAAGTCATATTTTCGAGAGGGAAATTGAACCCCGCAAAATTTAGCCCACCCCCAGGGGAGGAGGCAACTTTGAAATTTCAAATGGGAACCCCCGTTTTCTATTGCAGATTTGGATTCTACGGGAAAAAATACGTAACTTTTGTTGGAAACATTTTTAACGAATTTTTGTAGATTGAGCTTCAATCACAAAAATAAATTTAAATTAATTTAATAAATACCTCATTTTGACTCCATGTATAAAAATACTACTCGAAAATGGTAAAACACGTCTAACTGACAACAAAAGATTAGTTAAGTTTCGTTTTTTTCACGAGGAATCCACATGTTTTACTTACATTGGTGCATCGTTGAAAAAAGAACGTTTCATCGGGAAGCGCTAGAAGTAGTTATTTAATCAAGTAGTATTTAGTATTATTATTTTTTTCATTTTTCTGTTTGCTCCTCCTACGTCAGTTAGACGTGTTTTACCATCTTCAAGTAGTATTTTTATACCTGGAGTCAAAATGGGGTATTTATTAAATTTATTTAAATTATTTATTTTTGTGATTGCAGCGCAATCTACAAAGATTTGAAAAAAAATGTTTCGAACAAAAGTTACGTATTTTTCCCCGTAGAATCCGAATCTGCAATAAAAAAAATGGGAGTTCTCATTTGAAATTTCTAAGTTGCCTCCTTTCCAACTTCCGGAGGGGGTGGGCTAAATTTTGCGGGGTTCAATTTCCCTCTCGAAAATATGATGACTTTGTTAAAACAGTTTTTTTTTGTATGATGCGTATTTCGCGAGATATTTCGATGTCTCAATTTAAATGGACCACCCGGTATATTATTCTTATTTCTAGTCTGTTATTTGGGGTGTAATCTGTTTTACGGTACATTCATAGTAGTTTGATCGAATGTGATTTGAATTTAGTTGTTATTCAAATCACATTATTATTATATATTATTCTTATTTCTAGTCTGTTTTTGGGGTCTAATCTGTTGCATGGTACTTTCATAGTAGTTTGATCGAATGGGATTTGAATCCAGCTGTTGAAGTTAACTTAAGCAGCTTTTAAAACGAATGTTTCTTTAATTTGTATCACATTTTCCTTAATGCCAAATATATGAAAATTATTATCAATTATACCAACATTTAGATAAAAAGCGTATTAAACACTTTCCCTTCTGATCAATAGAAAACAATTTATAATTTTTCACTAACATATTTTCACTAACCTAAAGGGTTGATTTGTTTGAGCGTCATTGTATAGAACATTTCTGCCCCAACCGCGAATCAAACCCTGATCTTCGAACTGACCATCCGACGCTCTACCGTTTAGCTACTGGAACGAAATTGCAAGCTCTTATTGTAGAAGTGGATTCCGCAAACTTTGTAAAGAAAAGGTCATGAGTGTACACGTTAGGTCTATCTATGGTAAAGTGACCTTCCTTGATCGATTAAAAGTGATTGCAAGTCCCCTAAAGGAGAATTTAAAGAATTTGGAAAAGAACAGGGCAACACAGCGAAATAGACGAAATAAGTCAATTGCAATGTTGTATAGCAGTATTTAATATCGGAATAGACCATAAAACTTTAACGGGAGGAATTTATTTCACACAATGTTATTCTCGAATGACTTTCATATTCAGAAATACTAAACTAAAGACTGATATGCATACGAACCTAATGAAGAACCTATTCAAATGCCCTCCATCAGCAACAATACATATTTCAATTCGAAAAAGAATATTATGGAGTACCTTGACTAGCATGGCAGATCTCACTGTCGACGATGAGACTTTCTAACAAGTACCAATCCCTTCTATATATGTGTTTTGCCCGATTCAGATGTCGATTCCTACCCATTAGTTAATAATCTACTTTTTCGTAATGGATATTTTTCTCCTGTCTCGTTTTTTGCAGAGTTCGATAACCTAACTTTTAATATCCCCCTCTCGTAATCACTTTTATTCGATAAGAAATAGTAACTTAGATTATTATAAATAGGTTTAACATGTACACTGACTATGCTTAAATTAATATATAAGCCTAAAATCTACACTCATTAGACTTATGTTACTATACAGGGTTTACCAAAAAGATTGAAAAGCGCTTTGATTCTTTACCTGTTGGAGATAAGTGGGCAATGTAAATTGCAAAAACGTTGAAATTAAGGTAGAAAATAAGAATACGTTAATGAAATAGTCCTCCCATTCATTTTCAAACAGTGACACTTTTTAAATTTTTATACGACCCCCTTAGACAAATTGGGTCAATCAGAACATTTTTATTTTTAATGCAACATGATCAATAAAAAAAATCCACATATCTCTATCATTAAAATTGAGCGATTTATATTTAATTGAAAATTGAACATTGTGAATGGGGACCATATATCAAATTAGAAATGTAAATTTGTGACATATCATAAAAAAGATCATTGTATTCATATTTTAATTACGTGCCCCAATCGCGTAGTGAGTACCACTGCTTTATATGGTCTCTGTCTGTGTAATGCTTTATTTAGATGTATTTCCGCTAAAAAATTTTGACACATATTAACGTATTTTTGATCTCAACAATTTCCATCGTTAATTTCTTTATGATCCCTGTTTTCACTCATAAAACAGCCTTTCACATGGTATGGAAAAGTGGCATAAGTCAGATTTTTTCCTTTATCATAATTCAGTTGATTTTAAAGATACAGATTTGCGATTCTTTTAATGAATTGGTTGCATTAAAAATAAAAATTTTCTGATTGACCCAATTTGTCTAAGGGGATCGTATACAAATTAAAAAAGTGTCACTTTTTGAAAATGAATGGGAGGACATATTATTAACGTAGTCTTATCTTCTACCTTACTTTCAACATTTTTGCAATTTACATTGCCCACTTATCTCCAACAGGTAAAGAATTAAAGCGCGTTTCAATCTTTTTAGGACACCCTGTATGGACTTAGACTAATATAGATAGACCTAAGGTGTACACGTTATTGGTTTGTTTAAGGAGTTACTATACTATTAAAATCATCAAAATAATCATTTTTTTTCTTATTGTCTAGTTGTATAATCTGGCCATTTCTGAACATTTTGACACCGTTGGTATGTATCAATGTTATTTATTTCGGGAGATATTACAAAAAATATTATACATCGACTATGCAATACCAAGCCTAAATGTATACTTTGACCGCATTTTTCTCAAAATACTAATATTTGAAATTGCCCGCATGATGATTCAAGAATCATTTGATGAATTGTTATGAAATTTTGTATGCTGAGTAATGACATTGTAGAATAATTACACTAGATTTATATATAAGATTTATTTTATAAGTTATACATATATATATATATATATATTTATATGTGTAATTTATAAAATAAAAATTATAGAAGCAAAAAGTTGTTAAAATGTTGTCCTTAATAAAACCGCAAACTGATATGAATATACAGGGTGTTTCAAAAGTTCGGAGCAAAAGTAAAACACTATAAAAAATATCTATGGGTCGGAGAGATATGCGGTTTTCTGATTAATATTAACCGTAGTGGGGGATTTTGTATGGCATGAAAAAAAAAATAGTTCAATGTCTCGACACTAGGAGAGCGCTGATATGAAGAAAACAATGCGAGGTAATAATTGTGAAATCAGATATTTTATTTCAGCATGATTTACAGCTCCAAGTGCTCAATGTGTCCACCACCATATTCTAGTACTGAGTGCAGTCGCGGTATTACGGCTGATACAGCATGAAACAGCGTATTAACGGAAATGGCTGCAACCTTCTGCCGTAAGGCGTCTTTCAGTGCTGGTAAGGACTGGGGCTTTCCTCTATAGACCCGTGATTTTAGGTATCTCCACAACGAGAAATCACAGATCTGGGGATCTCGCAGGCCAGTCATGTGTACTATCACCTCCATGCATAAGTCACCTCTGTGGCTTTATCTGCCGCAAGGTCCGAGTGTCGAGAGTTTGAACTAATTTTTTTTTTCATGTCACACAAAATCCCCACCACGGTGAATATTAATCTGCAAACCGCATATCTCTCCGACCCATAGATATTTTATTATAGTGTTTTACTTTTGCTCCGAATTTTTGAATCATCCTGTACATCCATAAAAATTCAATATGTCATACATTATCACAATCAATATATTATGATTTTTCTAGCATATATATAGATT